>VZTF01004921.1:1621915-1695557 GCA_013397755.1 Cnemophilus loriae | reverse complement strand
TTTTTTTTTTTTTTTTCTGAACACACACTTTCCTTGTGCTGTCTAATTATAGGTACTGTCCTCAAAGGCATAGGCAGAGCAGATAAAAACAATCACACAATTCAGTGTGTAATCGTTAGTGGTGACATCAGTGGTGATTATTATGCACTTTCCTAAGAGAGAAAGTGAGGAATAAAGTCAGCTGAAGTCCAAGGCCAGGCTGGATGGGGCTCGGAGCACCCTGGGACAGTGGGAGGTGTCCCTGCCCACGGCAGGAGGTGGAACAAGATGGGCTTTAGGGTTCCCTCCACCTCAAACCTTTCTGTGATTCTATGTTTCTATACATTTTTTAAGTCCAAAGTTCCTTTTTACTGTCCATGTTTTCCCCTGAGAAACTGCAGCCTCGTAATCCTGTCTATTAAACCAGCACATGCTTAAAGATCGCATTTAAATTCAGATTTTGTGAAACACAAAGAAATATATAATCATATTTATGGCAAGTAAGCATGGTTTCAGTTGTTTTATTTCGTGGAATTCAGATTTCTGAAAGAACATTTTCTCTTTTCTGTGTATATGGATGTGCCACTTCTTGTGGGAGAGTCAAGGAGACATTTCTTGGTCTGTTTAGACAGAAAACAAGGAGAGAAGAAAGGAGAGAAAAAGAGGAAAATATTCAGATTCCTAGCGGGAAGCTGGATCCAGGAAAAAACACCTGGGAATGTCAGAATTCCTTCCCTGTGAAAGCTCATCTTGCAATCACGAAAGCAATGACTTGGGGAGTATTTGTGAGGAAACAAGATGAGGGAAAAATAGGGGAGGGAGGAAGCTGCAAGTGTGGAAAGGAACCACGCTCAGGGGAAGAAATCTGCCTTGGTCTGAATAAGGATTCCCAGAAAAGCCAGGTATTTATCTGTCAGGAAAAAGGAAATAGAAAACCACGGTAAAATTTAGTTTCTTACATAGGAACGTAGGAAAAAAGGATGATTTTTCAGACCCCAGAGTTTCATGCAGGCCAGCAATGTCAGCTTCAGCAATTTCACTGCTAAGAGCTGCTCCAAACTGCCCTGCAAATTGCAGGCCTAGAATTGGCCAGACTCACACAGAAGTCAAGCTTTAATTAAAATCTTGATCCATTATTTCGTGCGGACATTGATTCAGAGTAAGCAAAAAGCCAAGTTTTCTGATTAAAAACTTCAAGTTTCATTGTAAAAAATAATGATAAAAAACCTCTGGCAGAAATAATTGGCAAAGTAAATTTGAGAAGCAAAATTCGACAGTTTCATTATCTAAAAAAAAATAATTAGCAGTAGGTATTGATTATCCAAAACTGATCATAAAAAACCCTGAAAAACCCAAATACTCCTACTAATTTGCAATCTGAAATTAATCACCCATAGCCATGAGTCTTTGCTTTTGAAGAACATCTGACAGATTAAATTTGGTGGAATTAAAGCCTAAGGAATGTTTCCTAAATCATATTTTCAGTAATTGTATTTGAAAGGCACATGTTTGTATCCCGTCAATAAACACAGCAGTGGTATGGGACAAAATTAGAACTGATTAATTAATCTGAAAGAGAAAAATACTGGCTTTGAAGAGTTCTAGAAAATTATCTCGGTGTACATATGGATACTTTAAAAATGATGTTAGAAGCAAAACAAAATTCTGTCAAAATAGATAAGGGTCCACTGAAAATAGTTATTTACTTAATGGGTTTTGCATCCACAGAAGGGTCTAAACAGGTATAAATTTTTACCTGTCAACAGGTGGTTTTGCTCAGATGGATGTTTTTGGGCATTTTTAGCTATTTAAGAAGTTGATTTAAAAAAAAAATGGAAATAAAATGGGAAAATTTGTTTTCTCTCTATTTTCTCAAAGCCTTTTCCAACTCTTTACCTTTACAAAGGTTTTGGCTGTTCTATTCCAGAGCCATTCCATTTCTCTTATGTCCTTTATTAAATCTCCTAATGCTTTTGATAAGGGAGTTTTCTGTTATGCCTTCAAAGCCAGTATTTACCCCTTCTTTATTTCCTACTTTCGCTGTCACAATTTGCCAACACGAAGACTGCACACATGCAGACTTATGTTAAATAAAAACAAACATTTCATTGGCAACAGACTATGTTTCAACCAAACACACTTAATTTGCATCTACAGAGAATTTAATTTTATTTAGCAAAGATTAGACTCCAATCTGACTAAACCTTGATCTTGGATCTAACTCGAATACTTCATCCCTGAAATGTGGCAAATCCAGCATTGTGACTCTCATTTTTTGGGGGGCACAGGTAGAAGTGAAGGGTTTGTGAGCCAGCCTGACCTTTGGGAGACGAAAAGTGGCCCATGATGGATTTTTTGTCCTCGTGGCACACAAACCCCCGTGTGCAATGCCCACACCAGCCCCGGTGCCTGTAAATATTAACTCTGATGCTTTGAAAGCCTCCTGCAGATATTTTAGAAATTTCCAGTTGCATACCAGCCATGAAATTGTCATTTGTGAAGTTGATTTATTTTAATTAAGAACGTAAGTGATCCTGTGTCTCTCGAGATTTGCTGGAGTGGCTCATGCACTGATATTTATCTTATTGCCTGGGGATTTCACATAATCTTGAATCAAATTTTTCTTCCTGCTGAAGGTTTCTGCATCAGAAATCTACTGATTTAATGATTAGAGTACTTAAAGAAAGGATAATACTTTATTTTCGATTTTAACCAGCTATGAAGACTTGCAGAAGGTGTTCACATTTACTATGTTATGATTTATATAATCTGTACTTTTTTAACCTCATAGCTGAGCACAACTGGATGAACATCTTGATTTCAGACTTTATTTGAAAATGACTCCAAGCATCCTAAAACTTATTCAGCCAAATTAATCTCTTTATATCATGGATAATTTGTCACTATTCATGAAAACCCTAAAGAGCAATACTCTATAATTTGTACGGTAGAAGTCTCTGGTTGTCTGAAATTACAGGCAACTACATCAGCAAGAGGGTGAATTTCCAACTTTCACAAGAGACTAAACATTCCAGTGTTCTTTAGGAGGAAATCATTACCCACATGTGTCCCTCGAAATTGCACTTAAATTTTGGGGGAGCACGGCCTGCACCTCGTAAGGACAAGCCAAAATATTATAAACACCTTGTGCAAAAACTTGCTGTGATCAGGGCTCTGTACTTCTAATATCTGAGAATTCTAATTAGCTAATTGCATCATTCTAAATAATAAAATTTGCCATCTGCTAGAAACAGAAGAAAAGCTTAATTAAAAAAAAAAGTGCATTCTCTAACAATTCTATGTCATGGAAATTCTAGCAGGAATATCTTTTACCTTCCTTTATTCTCATTTTTCCCAGTGTGGTAGCCCATTACGTACATGAAGCAGCATCCCAGCATTTGCTAAAATATCATTAAAATTTATATTATTTATTCCATTCTGAAGGGGCAAGGGTATCCCTGTGGAGCCCTCTGAGTTGTTTATTATAATAATGCTTTTATTTGCAGGTATGCAACAAGGAAATCTCTTACAAGAACGATTAAAGAAGTCGTTAGCAGAACATTTTAGAGGTTACCCTCAAAGCTGAACTTCTGTGGCCATGGCTTCACATGGTGCTGAAATTCCTCTGAACTGGGGAGATCTTCTACAGGCAATGATGTTCTTTGGAAAAAACCACAACATTTTGGTGTGTCTCTCTTAAAAACCATCCCCAAACACCCCTGAATGAAACACGGATGAGAATGGACAACGAGCTCGCAGAAAACTCTGCACCAAGGGTTCAGCTTTCCTTGCCTGAAGAAATATCAGCTCATTTTGACTTGGAATCCACCTGACTTTTTATCATTTTAGGTATTTTCCTGCTAATTATACATCTGATGTCCACAGAAGATAAATAGGATGTCTCAAGTAAGCATTTAACCATCCAATTAATATAATTTTTAGACAATGAAGATGAAAATACTGGCAAAATTTAGCTTGCTATATTCGAATAAGGCAAAAAGCAAAAATATGATATTCTAATAAGGCAAAAGCCCAACATCAATGTTTCTACTAAAGGAATTATATGGCACATTCCAAAGAAAAAACAAAAACAAAAACAAAAACAACAAACCTGCACCAAAGTTCTGTGGTTTTTTTTTATATAAAGTAATATTTCTTCCTCCACTTATTTAGCAATAAGATTTTGAGCATCAGTGTGTTCTCCCAGGTTTATACCAACCTCTCAAAACCAACTGGTTTCTTCTATACTTCTATTAAACTCCTCAAATATCAAAGTCCAGTAGAAAATATTTAAAATATTTCAAATAAATATAAGGTATTTTTTCAAGTTTCTGTGCCCATGGCAGGGGATTTGAAATTTCATTTAAATTCCCTTCCAACCCAAACAATTCCCTGATTTTATGTAAGGAATCCACACTGTACAGGCAGCTCACCACGAGCCCTCCTCCTCAGCACGACTCTTGAAGACATCACAGATGGAAACAAAAAGCCAAATGCAAAATCTTTGTAACATGGAAAGTAAAAACAAAGGTTTAGATGCAGAAAGACTTAACATCTTTAATCACTCATTTTTATTTTGCAAGACAAACCAGACATAATTTGAAATGGCTCAGTGAGCTGTAAAAAATTGACAGTAGATGTATGTGAGAAGACTGAAAAAGCAATTATCTGAGACTAATTTGAGTTTATTAGGCAGAAATTAGACTTTTATGGGTAAAGTTAGAGTTCTGTATTAAAAATGATGCATTAAAATATAGAAAATTTCAAGGGTAATATAGTTAAAACTTCCTTGGCAAATAACTGATTTTCTGTCTGCACAGCTCCTGCCTTCTCAACAGCTTTTATTCAGGTAGGAAACATTCTAAAATAACAGATAATAAAAAATACTGTAATATATAAAGAGGAGGGAAAAAATCTCTCCTTGGCTTTGTATCTGTCTTCTGGAACATTAGGGATGCCAAACTGTTATTGCCAGGCTCTGGAGAGGTTGGACAGAGTTCACATCAGAGACGCAGCTCCTGCAAGGCTGTTTTTGGAACAGGTACATTAGCATGAACGCACCGTGACTTTCACTGACCCCACAGAAGACTTTTTAAAGCACTTTGGAGGGTTTCTACGTTTTAAAAAGTGAATAGATGCTGTGCTAGGGCAAAAATCTAATTATACTACGCAATTACATCAGAGTTTCTCTTCTTCCATGTTAAAAGCATTAAGAAAATTGTATTTTATTGCTCAAATGTCTAA
The DNA here is from genome assembly GCA_013397755.1 of Cnemophilus loriae. Classification (NCBI taxonomy): domain Eukaryota; kingdom Metazoa; phylum Chordata; class Aves; order Passeriformes; family Corvidae; genus Cnemophilus; species Cnemophilus loriae. Next base: position 1,690,334 of record VZTF01004921.1, on the reverse strand, counting down.
GAGCTCTCCTGTTTCCCTAGAAGGTATCAATCGTGCAATATTCCATGCAGTAGTTACTGTTTAGTGGCTAAACTCTTGTTTATGTAATTTTCCAATAAAATAAGGGACTGTTTGGAGTGCATTCACATCCAACATGGGATAATATCTCTCAGCATGCAAAATAGATGTCCTGAAGGATAAGAAATAGAAATGAAAGGTTAAACTTTGAGCCTATGAATAAACTATTGAATAACTGCCTTATTAATCACTTCTTATAGTATTAAATGCACTGTGTGGAGTGTAAAGCATTCCAACAAACACTGGACTGAATTTATTGGTACAGGTAAGCTCGATTCCAGCATTTCCTCAGTTGTCAATCATCAGCCTTGCTGTCTCTTCCATCATAACTTACCTGGGAACTATACACATAATGACTCCTATAATTATATTTTTCCTACGGTAATTCCGAGTGCTTCAGAGAGATTGTTTATTGCAGGAGGTAAGGACCAGAATCTTTCTGTAGGATCATTATGAAATCTTTTGCCTTGAAAAAGTGTCTCCATCGCACGATTTAATTTGCTTGATTAGATGCAAAAGACAATTGAAAAAAGGAAACAAGAAGTCAAACAGAAAGAGTCTTTCACTAAATGTGGTAAAATTTAGATTCCTGGCAGGAATGCTTTCATTTCAAAGATTCATATCTTAATGAGCCTTGGAGAAGCCTTTATTGTCTCTCTAGTGAAGAACAATAGTTCTCCAGCCCATAATTGCAGATTTGGTAGATAACTGAATCTTTTCTCTTCCCAGAATCCTGTCAGTGAAAAATATTGGTGCAGTTGGTGAGCACACTTTGCAAACATGGGCAAACTTCTGGGATCTAATAACAAGAACACGTTCTGATGACTGAAACAACCAGAAGAAAGCCAAATTAATTCCTTGTATTTCAGTAGTCAGTGTACTCTAGGAAAAATGTGCAGAGAATTCCCACATTCCATGATTCAGTTCAACTGGATAATTACATGGGGGTTGTCTTACACCAAATCCTGCAAGGTTTGTGAAGGACATTTTATAAGCCAAATTTATTGCCAAATAAATAATCTTTTACCACATCCGTCCTTTCCAGCTTCCAGATTTTCCTCTGATCAGATGGTCTAAATTCTTTGTCATGTCGATGCCTTAAAATCTTTACTGATAATATTCCATTGTGATGGAACAGGAAAGGTCAAGGTTTGTCACACCTCCTCTAGATCAGAGGGTGTGTTTGAAACCACCCAAGTACCACGAGGATGTGTTCCTTACCACAATTTAAACTTAACTGGCTTTGGGGAGTGGGAAGAGGAGAAAGGTGATGGAGGAGAAATTCTTCTGAAAATGCATTTCGTGCATGTAGATGTTTTTAATCACCCAGATGCTTTGATAGCTCTGCCCTCCACAAATGGTGGCCAGTGATTCTTCAGGGTGTTTTCCTCCCTGCCTGAGACATTCTTGTAAATGGGAATGGAGGTTATCTTCAGTCCCTGAAATTCTCAGCACATTGCTGCAAACAGGCTAAAGGAGGGGCTCCTTTCCTAATGTCTGTCCTTGATCACTCCCAGATTTGTCCCTAAAGGCACTTTCCATTTATTTTAGCCAAGCCTAATTCATTTTTTTTTAATTAAAATGATAATATTCTATCCATATTCCTTTGAGAAGAGCTTAGGCTTTACATTACCATTCTGTGCTATCTTACATGTCTTTACATGATAATGATTTTGCTGTTACCCAATAACTATGCTAATTTCAAACGCAGGAGGTAAGATCATCTCCCTCCCAACACTTCCCTTCATCGCATTCCACCCTGAAACATGCAGCCCTTCTTCCCCTTGACATGAACATCATTACCAGGTCCTTCCCACCATCACAGCCTCCCACAACCTGTTGGTCTTTATGTACATAACACTGATCCTTGTTGTCCCTAAGTCTCTGCAACAGCAACATCATCAGGAGCTCATGATGAAATCATTGCATTCCTGTGTTAGTCTCGATTTACATCGAGCACAGCTCTGCAGCTGCAAATCCCACACTTGGCTACACCTCAGCAATCACATTTACAGGTCAAAGATTGTTTCATTGTTTTCATTTCTCAGACTATCATGGACAAATAAATAAATAAGTAAATGAACATTTCAGTATCTGACCAAGCAATGAAAATACAAGCATTTAAGATACAATAACTCCGAAGAGCTTCTTCAGTTTGTCCAATTATTGCTGAATTTCTGTATGAGAGGGGATCTCACCAGTCCATACCAGTATCTCCAAGGGGTGTCAGAGCATGGTTAGAGGCTCTGTCCAGTGACAGGACGAGGAGCAATGGCCATAAAGTAAAACACAAAAAGTTCCACTTCAGCATGAGGAAAGACTCCTTTCAGTGGAGGGGGCAGAGCCCTGGAACAGCTGCCCAGGGAGGGCCTGGAGTCTGCCTCTCTGGAGACATCCCAAACCCACCTGGACACCTTCCTGTGTCACCTGCTCCAGGTGACCCTGCCTTGGCAAGGGTGTTTGACTGGGTGATCTCCAGAGGACCATTCCAACCCCAGAATCACCCCGGTGATTCTGTATCACAGAAAACAGTTTTTGCCTTATTTTGAATTCAAGTTTATGCTAAGTTTAATGAGGCTTGCTAAATCTGACACATCCTAACTGGATACCACAGTGATAGATACATTAGATATACCAAAATAGATATATTAGACAGGCAGAATTAGCACTGTATGTGCTAAGGTTGATTGATTACTTGATGAGTATTATATTCCCTTTACTGTTCTCTAAACCCCAGCTTTATTAACTCCAACCAATTTTCTCCAGCTCTTCAATTTGTAGAACTAATTGTGCCTCGTTGCAGCTTCCTCCATTTAACTGATGAAGACTTAAGAGACAGAAGGCTTCTACAGATAGAAGTTGACTATATACATAAAAAGCAGATTTTTATAAACTGAAACTTGTTTAAACATATTTGTATATTAACTGAAATGTTTATGTGCAGGCAAATGTCTGTATATGAATATTGAATAAATTTAATTCCGGATTTTACAGTTTCTTACAGGAAAATCTGAATTTTGGTTGAGTACAAGTTCCATAACACCTTTACAATATTTCTTTATTAACTAAAGAAAGTTAAAGAGATATTTGTGTTGTCTTCATTGTTTCTGAATGAAATTTATAGCACTAAAGCCTATACTTGTGATTTATAGAGGAGAGCGTCTTTTCTCCTGCTCAGAGCATCGATTTTCTATACCAATTTAAAGGAGGCACTGCATCTATAGACCAGTAATGAATAACATCTTCATAGGCAGAAAGGCACTCCAAACAAACATTTGCAAGAATTGATCTCACCTTTGTTTTGCCCTCCGTCTTGGGAAACGTGTTGTGTAGGTCGTTATTAGCATTAATCTAATTTTCACGGCAATACATTTGTTCTCTATCCAGACAAAGAAAACACATTAAAATGAATTTGATATTGCATTTAGAATCCTGCATAAGTTTACAATTTAAACTGCCACTGACCATTTAACGCTTGAATCAAAAGTTCTGTTTAGCAACATCAGATGCATTTAACAGTTTGGAACAGGAGCTGGTCTTTGGAAACCAATCATATCATCATTACAGGGGCATAAAATTGACTGCTCAGAGTTATTGTAGCGTTGTATGAAACAATAACTGTTTTCACAATTAAAAACATATTTGCTGTGGGAATTTAAAGACAAATGTGTGTTTTAGTTACAGCAAGTCACAGTGAAGTTAGGTTGACCGTAAATTCAGCATTTACTATTTATTTATGGTTTAATTTGACACGATAATCAATTTTTCTTTATTTGTTGAGGGGTTGTTTGTTTTTTTTTTAGCAGAAAATACACTGTCATAATTTCATTTGATTTTGTCATCGTACTTGAGCTCCCGCAAGAAGTGCTTCCCTGCTAAACAACCCTCTCCAGCAGCAGTGGCAGCGTAATTAGGTCTCTGCAGACTTATTCCGAACCCATTTAGTGCAAAGGCGTGATCTCCTGTCACGACACCGTAATGTGGCCTCCAGGGGGGCCGGCTCCGAGCTTGCTTTGACACTGCAACGGCAAGAAAACGACTTTGGGTGAGACCTGCTCGGGTCCGTGCCCCCGCTCGGGGCCTTGCCCGCGTGGCCAGACCCAGGCACCGTCCTCAGGCAGGCAGAGCGCAGCAAACCAGGGCTGCTGGCTGGTAAAAAACCCGCCTGGGAGAGGCTGGGTGGCAGGAGCTTTGCTGCTCGCTGAACTTCTCGTTTCTGAGCAGGGTCACCCTGTAAAAATTCCCTCTAGGCCCTAAAACAGCCGTGGTAGGACAAAACCCCCAGGTACTTTCTCCAAGTCTATCAACTCCTAACGTTTTTTTATCTGTTTTAGCTGTAAAGAAGAAATAGGATAGAGAATCATAGAATCGCTGACTAGTTTGGGTTGGAAGGGATCTTAAAGACCGGATTCCACCCCCCGACATGGGCAGGGACACCTTCCACTATCCCAGGGTGCTCCAAGCCCCTCCAACCTGGCCCTGGACACTTCCAGGGATGGGGCAGCCACAACTCATGAATGTGTTGAGTATCACTCATATAACTTTTTTCCTCCTGTACTCAAGTCAGATTCATTATTTTCAACATTAATAAAGGAGATTTATTAAAAATTATGACAAACTTAAATTGTCATTAAAATAGTTCTTATCCCACCTGTGCTAAAAGCAGCCTTTGTTTTACTATCTCGTGTTGAATCTTTCAAGACTTCAAAAAGTGTTTAGTGTGAATGTTTTAATTGTTTAGCACAGATGCAAGAAGCAGGGTGGCTTCAAGTCAGCAAAATGGAATGCTGAAGTACCTTGTTGAAAATGGAAACAAATTAATTTTACAACAGCAAACTGAAAAATAAAATCTGTGCAACATAAAGGAAAATTTTATTATCACAAATACCTAACAGCTCCTTCTGATTTACCTTGAACACATTTTTATTACTTTAATTGGAAAACAGCTAAAAACTTGTCTTACAATAAAGTTGTGCAAATATTCAGCTTTCTCTAAATGGCCTCAGGAAAGAAAGAAATTTTGGAATAAAATCCTTTCCAGGCTATTTCCTATGATGAAATAACGAAGAGGATAATATAAAAATGACTGTGTCTTTAGCATCAGAGGCCAGAGAAGCCCATGGGTTGCAGAATTATTGTCCCATAAGACATGTGAAAACCATAAATGTGAACTGAATGGGTGTCTATTCTGTGACTGAATGAAATGACAGTAAAAAGAATTGAAGATTTCCGTAATGGGGTACATGTTCCAACCCTTATCAGCACAAGTCCTGACAAGGGTAAATCAAGGAGATAAACCAGAACCAGCTGCTTCCAGAAGTGATGGTGGAATCACAAAGCCAGATGGACACCGAGAAGCAGATCCCTGCTTCAAAGTAGATCTTAAAGAAATTGTCACTCACCTTTCACAATGCACCATAAATAGATTGATCTGGAGCTAGAAGTACAAAATGGATTTTTTCACTCAATAAACTGTAAATGGTGTTTAAAACATATGGATATATTAGAGACACAAATAAAGCTGTGTGTTAATTATTGTATGGAATATCAGCTACTGAAGTACTGTCAGTTTTTGGGGCAAACAAGTATCATTGTCATGTAAAGTGCAGTAAATGTAGGGGATCTTAGAGATATTGCATAAGGTAACCTGTGAACTTTGTCACCACAGATACCTGGCATAGTCACATTTATAGCTGATTTTTTGTGTGGTTTAATCACTGTGAGGAAGGCTACACATATCTGTCACACAGCTCCACCACCATCTTTGACATATATACTTTGAAGTATTCCCTTCTCCAAATGCTCTCACATACCCTATAAACAAAAACCTGCAGATTGTCCCTTCCTGTCATCAAAGATTTGGTCTCTCCTTTCCAACATTAAGGTGCCCACTCTGTCGACAGATTGAGCACTGAGCTGTCCTCTGCCTTATCCACCAGGAATATTTTCAGAAAGATAAATCTGCAGCCTGTTGCTCTGTTTACATCATTAACCTCTTGGCCTCAGCTTACAATCATTCCTTTTATTTCCCAAAACTATTTTTTTTGTTTGCTTTCGTGTCCAAGGTCACCTCCCTGTCCTACCAAACCCTTTGGATGTGCTTGTTCCTGACTCACTGAATCACTCCATTGCTGCATTTCCTATCACGTGCACTCAGATATTTTCACGTGGAGCCTGCTCTGGGTGTTTCTAAGGGACAAATCTGATGATTTTCCCTTTCTTTACTTTTCCCTTGCTGTGTAAAACACCCGACAACCATCAGGCTGCTGATTCCTACATCTATTTTACATCTACATCTTTTTTACATCTACATCTTTTTTACATCTACATCTATTTTACATCTACCCACTGGAAATGCGTGGAGAAGACAAAGGCGTGCAGCAACAGGAAATACTGGGCACAAGGAATTCTGGTTAAATATTAGGATTTTAACTTTTTTTTCCCTATCAGAAGTGTGCTCAAACACTGTCATGTGAACCACAGGTGCTGAGGAATTGCCATCCCTCGAGACATTGGCAACCTGCCCCAGTCTGCCCTGCTGCAAGGGTGTGAGGGGCAGAAGGGGTTGGAGGAGGTGACCTCCCCAGTGCCTTCCAAGCTGGAATTAAAGTGATATTCTGCTGATGCAAAGAAAAAAAAAAAAAAAATTGAAGTGATGAGTGCCATAAATGCCTCTGTTACAAACTGTAATGAATACAGAATGACTGGACAAAGCCCCATAATATGATTGCTTTTATACCCCAGTTTTATTTCCACTTATATACTGCTCACATTATGGGCTGTAACTTACCCCTGCATGCTGCCAGCACACACACTACTTTTTCATCATTTTCTTTTGGATCATCATTTTTCCCCTCACACACAAACTGCGAGCAAATACCTTTACAGCTTTACAACAAAAGGAATTATTCCAGATATACCAGAATAGGGCGTATCTATTATATCTTTTGTGCCTTTGATTCAGTGCCATACAGTCTACATTTCACGAAAATAAATAGTATTTACTATGATGTAAATCGAGAAGATGTTTCCTAGGCATGGTATGAACAAGAGCCAGAAGTCTTCCACTTTTATGCACCTTTAACATTTCCTTTTATATCAGCACGTTTCTCATTCTGGCCATCTCTGACAGGTTTCAAATTATAATGTTCTTTTTTTATATTCTCAACACAGCAATCAAATCTTTAGACCTTGAGGAGAAGGAGGAAATTAAGGCCATTAACATGTTAGAGAATTGTTTGATTTACTCATTATAAATTATTCTGAAGCTGAGCAGCTCATAAGACATGCCCAAAGGGAAGACAAATTTTGATTGGCAGTGTCAAAAAAGTCAAGGACATAGAGAGGTTTTGTTAATAATTACTAAGTGCCATTAAGAAATGCTGTGTGCTAGCTCTCCGAAATCAGGGTGATTCTGATCCAGAATTTCCCAGCTATCAAACACAGTAAGACCTGAATTTATAATCAAAAGACAGATTGAGAATGTTTGCTGTAAACCTTCTCTTAATGACTATAAAAGATGAAAACATTTTAAAAACTAGTCAAGGTGGAAAAACAAACTTGAAGATAGCAAAACCCATCAGACAGAAGTTCAGAGGTGACTATGCAGGGAGGCCTCTATATCATGGTTTCCTAAATCTCCTCATTTTTTCCTCACTATTTACACAACTTCCCACCAATTATCAAAAATACACAACAAACACCAGTTGCACATCAGCCAACAGGACGTTCTCAGGACCCTGCCTTTACCCTGTAACCTTGTTTTGGGATGGTTAGCAGCACAAACCCACTGGAACCCTGAATCCCTGCGCCAAGCATGGCAGCTCCACAGCCTGACTGTGCCCACTGAATGCGTGAACTTCCAGAGAAATGTTTCCTTATACAAGCAGATTGTGCAAAAACTCAGTTTTCAGGAAAGCCACAATATCCTAGGAAAGGAAGGAAGAACAATTTTATCATCCCTCCACCTGAACTAAGCCAAAAACCTTACCTGTAAAAAACAGGTGGCAGACCATGCGGATGGAACGATGCAAATTGAGAGCTTTCACTAAAAATTCGGACATTGCCAGGTTTTGGAAGAGGCTGTGTCCTTTCTGTACCAGCCAGGGGTAAGAGTCCAGATGAAACAGGAGAGCTGTGCCTCTGGACTGGCGTGTGATGCACTCCTGGATCACAGTGCTGGGGCTTGGTTTTCTTCCTTAGGTGCTAAATACACGAACCCTAAACATCACCTGTGATGGAAAACAGGGAAAAAAGATCACCCAAGCACCACTCTTCTCACTGGTATTACAAAACTCTTCACTCCAATGAAGAGGGAAGTGCATATTTGAATACCACTTTTTTATTGCTTATACAAACTCTAGTAGGGCAGCCAGCTAGAGAGTGAGGGATGGAATTTTTTTCCGTGTTGTCCTATCCCCCTTGCAGGCAATTTTCCCCTCTAGCAACTTTAAAGCCCTGCTTAGCTTCTGAAGCCACCTTGATGTGTGTATGTCTTTCTTAAATAAATAAGGCAGCCCAGCTGTCCCCTGGGCATGGCACAATGGCTCAGTGACATCCTGGGGACAACTGAGGGCTGCCACAGGGCTCTCTCCTCATTTCCAGCAACAGAAGTTCACTGCTCTGTTAGAATTAAATGCACTTTACAGGGGGTTTCCTGTGGACAGAAATTTTGAAAGCCAAGCAAGATCAAAATTTTCTTCTGGCACTAAAAGATATTTTTAATTTGTGTTAGAAATGCCATGTTGTTCTTTTACAGCTGGAGCTGTATTATTGCAGACCACTAAAGCTACAGAGTAGCTGCATCAAGGTTTTTTTTTGCTTCATTTTTACAAGATCACAGATAATTAACATTTTATTTTGAAAGCATTTTTTCTTAAAAAAAAATTCCAGTAATCATTAATTTTTAATCTACTGAGCTAGGGATTTGTCTTTGATATCATTATTACAGACACTGCACGTCTGTAAATTTGAAGTGATAGGACAGCAAACACCTTCAGAAGGACAGACACTGCCTTTGAAGTCAGCATATATATGGTTTAACATAAATGTAATTTCACAGCAAACTGCCTTTTATTGTTCACTCTTGTTTTGTCCTGACACTCAGTGTCTTGTAAAAAACATTCTGAACTTTGATATAAATAAATAATGTCATACTTTCCTTTAAACTCTTTGAAAATAAGCTAAATGGAGACAGGCAAGTGGGATAATGAACACAATTCCCTTGCACACAGACCTGTGTGAATTCCAGCATCCAGCACACCCTGAGAAGCACCACGTCTGCCACATCTGATGGCCAGTCTATTTAAAGGCATGGATCAGATTTCCAGCCCTTTTAAAGGCTGCAGTGCAGCAATTTTTCTTTATCTGAACACTTTTTTGTAGGTCGTATTCTGTTCTACCATGAGCAGAAGTTGCCATAATGTTGGTTTTGAAATGTTGGGATTTTTTTTCTTTTCTGTCTTTAAGCCCTGTAAAAATATCAATTTTAGCAGTTCAAATGGAACAAGAGAAATTATATTCTTAACCATTGCACAATAAGCTTTTAATTTTATTCTTTTGATAGAGAGGGGCATGTCTGCCTCCAAAGTCTGCAAGCCTGGGAACCAAAGAGGGAACCCACTGTCACACAAAGGAGAGAAAATCTGGCTAGCAAAAAATCGCGATTAAGATTGAGCTTCCCTAAGGCAAGACAGCCTTTTGTCATCAAACTAAAACACAGACAGCACCATGTAACTGACCTAAGAGTGCTGGCTCATTAAAAACCTGCATATTTATGATATTTATGATGGAATGATTATTGCAGAAGTGCAAGCAGCATAGCAAATTTCTGTATTAAGGACTACATCATTTCCACAGCAGCAACGCTTGTGGAAATGCAATCTGGGACAACATTGCCAGGATCCAACCTTCAGGAAAGAAGAGCAAAAGGATTGTGCACACAGACCTCAGTGAGCCCCGAATTCAGGCTGAAGTTAACCATATGACTGTGAATATTAGACTCAAAGAAATAAATCTGAGCGTAAGAGCAAAACAAGGAAATGAAAGATGGAAGATAAAGCCTTGGATGAGTGGATGAAGTTCCCAGAGAAGCTGTGGCTGCCCCTGGATCCCTGGCAGTGCCCAAGGCCAGGCTGGACAGGGCTTGGAGCAGCCTGGGACAGAGGAAAGTGTCCCTGCCATGGCAGGAGTGGCACTGGATGGACTTTAAGGTCCCTCCCAAGCCAAACCATCCTGGAATTCTGTGGAAGGGAAGATACAGCAGACTAAAGACACTCACAGTGTGTATGGGAATCTGGCAGAACCTGTCTGTCCAATTTCTCCTCAGAAAACCAGGGCAAAGTCTGATTGTTTGGGGTTTTATTCAGTAAACAGGTCACACTCCTCACGTGTGCTGAACTTTAGAGCTCTCATCAGGACAAGAGGGAGAGGGTACGATTCTTCAAGGAGAATGAGGAGCGAGGTCCTCTGTGTGCCCCATCACAGTCCTACCCAGCACAAATGCCTGAAAAAAGCAATTTTCCTTTTCGTTATCACTCAGCCTTGCCTTGACTGGGACTTAGCAAATAAACCTCTTGTGGCTCCAGCTGTGCGACTCCAGCAGCAAAAGCTGTGTTCCCATGGAGAGAATAAAACTCCCAAAACGTGAAAGTTCCGCTTCCTTGCGGTTTGCATGAAACAGTCACGAAACGTTAACACGAGGGGTGGAACTCTCGAATTCTCTTCCTTTTCCTGGTGGTTTGGCATTGCTGGGACAGCTGTGCCCCCGGTGCAGTGATACCTGACTCACACAGTGCCAGCGACGTGGCAACGGGGGCCGCAGCTGGATGCAACTGATGAAACATGACAAGCATAAAAAATTAAATGAAGGAAAACATTTCCTTTGATTTGATAGCTGTGATCAGCTTGACACGGAGTTGGTTGTCTGCATTTCTGGTTAACTTGAGGGTGGAAATGTTGGTGAGTCAGGAAGGTTTCCAAATTTTTGAAGTAGTAATAGTTCTATTCCAACATATTTCATTGAGAAAATAACCAGGAACAAGACACTGCTTGCAAAAATATTTCCCACTTGAGTGTCACAACTGATTACTCATCCTGTTACATTGTTTTTATTTTATCTAATGAACCTCCTATCAGATAAGACCAAGGAATATGCATATTTTCTACCATAACAGCTTTAACTAAAATATTTTTTCTTTTTCTTAATGTCTTTTATAAATATATTTTCTCAATAGATGCAGAGATTAATTTTCAAGCCTGCAGCAAATCATGTGAATATTGTACCTACTACACCAACTTCAAGTGCAAACTTTTACAAGGATAACAAAGTCAGCAAGGATTATTAAAGTTTTATCCCTGTTCTGTGGTGAACCATTTAAATTTCAGAGATTTTGCTAATAGCTTAGATAAATATTTAACACTTCTGATTTTCTGTTTAGACATTCCTCTAAATATAATACAAAAATGGCAAGTAATAAAGCACCTACTGAAATTACAACCTATTTTACCAAGACAAATATTCCAAAAAGCAAACCTCTTTCATATTATTATTGGAGATAAATATTGGAAGTTTAGACAGAGAAAATTGTAGGATGGAATTACCAACTCCTCGATTCTATATCTTTATTTATTTGCACTTTTAAACTAAAAGTCAGTAATCAAACACTTTATGTAGGTTTGTAGCAAAGGGTTTGCTAGAATCTCCCCCTCTCCTTTTATTGTGGATATTCTGTTTTAAAAACCTTTATTGAGGAAAGGTTATGAGCAGAACTGGGAGTAAAAGGATTTAGTGAGGATATTCTGTTTTTAAAACCCTTGTTGAGTAAAGGTTATGACTAGAACTAGGAAACTATAAAAGCAGAGAGCTGGGCTTTTAATAAATATATTAATTTGAACTAAATGTTACAGCCCAGAATCTCCCACTGGTTTCAGCTGGTGCCACTTTTGAGCAGCGGAGGTTGATAAACACGTCCAGCTTGTGATCAATCTGACAAAATATAAAGTTTCACCTGCTAAGTGCCAAAGATTCCACCAACTGCTGTTGCTGCTGTAAACGTTTAACAGCTTTCAGAAATATTCCCGTATTTTTGCTCTCATAAAAAGTTCTTGTTCTGCAGAGCCCTGGTTTCACGGGGCCGATAATCAAAGCATTCAATCCATACCTTTCATACTTCTGTTCCAATGATATGAGAAATTTCTGCAGAGTTATTTTTCTTCTTCTGTAGGAACACTATTTCCCCCGTCTCCAGGTAAATAGTCATAGATCAATTGAATTTTTATGTCTTAAAGGACTTCTCTGAAAGAGGAATACTGTTTTCAATCTTCAGAACCAGACATAAACCTGTTTTCAAATGTTACAGTTTTATATACTCCTCAATTTATTCTTATAAATAATGGATCTACTTCCAAAAAGTGACAGAATTCTGTAATGTAAAAGATGAGCTTCAGTTTAATGAACTGTACTCTCTATCTACCATTTATGTAACATACAGCTGAAAAACCTTCACTGAAAATTATCACGTTAAAGAGTGGAAAGAACACCTTAGAATGATGTCACAGCTTAATTTCAGCTGCCTTTGGGCTGTCTGAAAAAGCAGGAAGAAAAAGAAAAAAAGGCAGAAATATTAAGTACAAATAGTAGAGCACCATACAACTCTTAATGAAACCTTTCATCCATGAATTGCAGTAAAGATTTTTTATCATTTCGGTATCTAATGAAATTTGTTTCTGATACGTAATTGATATTGACTTTCTCAATGGTAATCCCATTTATATCTAATAAATTATGGATATTGATTCCAGTTAGACCCCCAAATAAATAAATAAATAAATAAAAATAGAGGGTTACTGTAGATCCAAAAGCTTTCAAGGAAAATAAAACAACCAAACTTACTTAGGTACAGCAGGATATGTGACGACACAAAAATAATATTATTGTAACAGGGGATTTATTTGGAAGAAATTGACAGTAGAAACTAAAAAAGTTAAAGCAGTCCCCCAAAACTGTAAATCTTTTTAGAGTCCTAGATGGTAGATATATGTAAAAACAGTTATGATCAGCTAACAAATTGAATCTATTTCTTAACTTGTAATGAAGGTAAATATTGTATTTGTATATTTCAATGTAAATATTTTTCCAGCTGGAGGCTCTCAACTATAAATTATGATGTTATATATATTAGAGGAGCTTTACACATTAAAACAAATAAAAGGGACTATAGAATTGGTTTAAATTTCTACTACTTTTTACATTTCTTCTACTTTCTGTAATCACAGAGACTTTAGATGGCAGCACAACTGTATCTGTTCTCACTTAAAGGACCACGAGAGGCTCCAAACCTTGTTTCAAACGAAGCCCCCAAAGTTTCTATTTAGCAAATTCACAGCTGTGAGTTCTATTTTAGTCTTACTTTCAGTGCAACACTGTGTAATTCTCATTCAGTTTCCTTTTCAAGGTGTTTATTTTCCTTTTCTGTCTCCAGAGACTCCACACCAAGTTGTGCATTACAAACGACGTCGACACTGCAGAAGAGCCAAGTCCTGCCAGAAGAAAAGGAGACACAACCAGAGGTTTTCCACTCCCAAGTTTGCAGTGGATTTATGGCATTATAAAATAACTCCGTGCTTTGGAAGAAAGGGGCAATAATGCACGCTGGGCTGCTCCAGGGAGAGAATGATTACAGTGCAAAGCAGCCTAATCAGTGAAACATTATGCTAATTTTTATTAGTCAAAACTCATATCCTGTGTGTGCAGCTTGGGACTGATGAGGAAAATAAAAGATCTGTTGAAAGCTCCTGCAAGAGCCGGTCACATTTTAATACTTTAGTGGGCAACTACTGCATAATGTTTCCTCATAGACTTCTCTTTGTAAACTTTATGCTGACCTTCGAAACTGAAGATGGATCAATACCATTTTATAAGACTATAAAACTGTATGAAACACCGAGTCAATACTGTATTTTTATCACGCCTGTGATATAATGCAGTCCTGTACATCAAACAACCCTGAGAGTACCACAGAAGGGCTCGAAATTTTGTTTAAAGATATTAATTCAGCCAAGCGCTGGCCAACACCAAATCTGCTGAATGCCAACAATTTTCATCAGCCCAAAGACATGTTAGTGTCCAAAAAGCCCCCCTGAACAAAAAGGATCAAGCTGATGCAAACTTAAATTGTCCAAATCCAACCAAATGTGGGATATTTTGTATGCACGCTTTAATGCTTTGTGATCTAACTCAATTTTCACATGAACAAAAAGTACCTTAATTCCTGAGTAGGTTCTACAGAGATTTACCATAAATAGTGTTTTCTTTGCTCTTGCATCACAGTTTTTAATTCGCAGAAGCTCATTGTGTTTTTATAAAACACACATAAAAACAAATGAACATTAATAAATAAACATGACTTGAAAAAAACATAACAGCGAAGCAGAAGAAAAGGGAAAGAGGACCACAAGATTATTTGCCTTATCTCGCCAGGAAAAAGAAAGAGAAATAAGTAGCTGTAATTAGAATTTGTAATTATTTCTGAAAAGCTCTTGTGTTCCAGGTGCAAGCATGAATGAAACCCTTTGGATAAGAACATCACTACGACCTTTCCATCAGTTGGAAAGCAATTAGGCCAACTCCTCTCACCTCCCATAATGGAAGATCACTCCATCTTTATGGCAGACCCAGGTTTCCTTGGGCCCAGGATCAAATTTGAGTCCTGAATCCTTCCCAGCACTGGCTTTATCACAGGGAGCCTGATTTAGAAACAGGGGAGCCTGGTTGACACGTCTTTAATCAGAACTATTTTCCTCTGGTGGCCAAGGCATTCATCCTCCCCGGTTGTGAGCTGCTCCCATCCTTTCTGCAATTAGCACCCATCTAAGCCCTGCGAGCCGGAGGGACAACGCTCAGCTTCAAGGGCAAAACTGTTTTACTGCCCTCAGCATGAGAAATCTGTATACATGAAATGTATCCCTTGTAAGAGACATCCCCACACCCCCCGTCTCTACAGAGAAAAGTATTCCTTCTGTTCAAATAAAGCTGCAAAGGCAATCTCCAAACAAACATTCAGCCGGATCGATGGCTAGAAATTGAGTAGAACAATGTCTCATGCTGCTTTATAGAATTTTCAAAAGATTTGAACCACGCAAACCCAACTTTTCAAGTTCCACCACTGGGATTTATAGTCTTGTTTCCCGAGTCTAGGAAAAAAACTAACAAAGAACAGATTCACATACTAAAACTTAAAAAAAAAAGTGCTGTTTGGTCCAAAAATATCAGGGTGTCATGGGTTGACACTACACAGGGGTCTAAACTTAAGCCTAGAAAAGGAAGGATATTCCAAGTTAGGCTCAGGTGGTTTTGTTTACCTTGGAGAACTTCAGAGCTGAAAAGGGATTTTATACATCTTTCTTTTTAATGCCCAAGTGCGACAGATGTAATTCATCTTTACTAAGATCTGATAACATATCTCTAAAAATGAAAATTAACAGGCACATATCCATGAAAACAGCCTTTCCATGAATTTTTAGGGGAATATTGTTAATTTATTTAATGATCTTATTTCACTTGAATAACAATGTATTATAATCTTTCTCTATAAACATGATATCAATTACTTAAATTTCTATAGAAAAAATCAGGAAATAGATATTTTATATAATAACTCCTGGCCTACAAGGTGTGTCTTAGACATTACACTTATGCAGAAAAGCAAATTTGCTTTAATTTGCTTTTTCCCTTTACAGGGAAAGAAACATTACGCAGAAAAAGACGTAAAATTGTAATTTATACCGAAGAATCCAAACCAAACCAAACCAAATTAAAAAAAAGGAAAGGGACACCTCGTTCCAGTGGTTTGTTTTTCGTTGTGGAAAATAACTTCAGGCCTGAAATTCATCTTTATTTATTTTGGTGAGGAATCCTGCAGCCATGTGGTCCAGGAGAGCTACCCAGTTCCTAAGGGAAGGTGGCAACAGAAGTTGAAAGAGCGATTTCCCACCTCGCCAGGAGCCCAGAGCCCTTCCAGGTGTGATTCAGTTTTGCTGTCACCTGTCTGGTTATGCAAAGCATCCCGCCGTTTTCCAGAGCAAACCCACATGTTCCAGAGACCACGGAATTCCCACAGCGCAGCATAGGTGAGGAAAAGAGATTTTCAGATGAAGGGGTGGGAATCTGAGGCTCCCACGTTTGGATCCCACCACGTCCAGCACTGTGTACCTGTCTAGAATTCTGCTGCACGTTTCTTTTTCCTTTTCCGAGTCACAGCAACCAATTTGCCTCCGAAGAACACCAATCCTGCAGGCTCCTGGATCCACAGTCAGGATTCTTCTGAAAGACAGGGATATGAAGTTTGTCTTTATCAACACTGCATCATCACAGGCAGTCTCAGAGAAGAACAGTGAGAAATGTTACTTCTTTTGAAAAAATAGGGATTTTTTTAATATAACAAAGGTTAAAAGAATAAAAGAGTCAACATTTTTTAATAATCCAGGAGAAAGTCATTCAAACAGGAGCATGCACCCATCATCTAGATCTGATACAGGATCCCAGTCTCTGAGACAATCACGTATCAGCCATGGCTTGGAGACTTAATTCTCACCAGGAAAGCTGCAACTCAAACATTTACTACTAAAGTACTGCCTTGGTTGAAGAAATAAGTAGGAAAAGACATTCTATTACGAAGAATAAAGAGAAGTGGCAGGTTGGGATTATTACATTTAATTACTTTAAATGACAATGCCTTTTTTTCCCCCCTGTCTTTCACACATAATTTATTTCTCATTTTGTCTGTTCCTTAATTCTAAATGCAGAGAACGGGGATTATTTTGTTTCCAGTAACAAAACAAGTTTGGGTTTTGTTTAGTTTCTTTTTCTCACACAGTTTAACTTACACTATATTTGTAACCATTGCGAAGAAGCTCAGAAACACAGAATTTCTTAGCATCTTTTTTTTTTTGCTTTAAATGTCTCAGGGGAGATTCTACATTTTTTAGAAGATGTGAACAAATAAGTCATCAGAAAACATGTCAAACTTGAAAGTCTCAGGCTCCAACTGTGGAAATAAGTACAACCTACTCTTGTCTCTTATAATTAGGTCTATTGATTTATGTGTTTTGTTTTACTTGCATTTCATACAAGTATAAACAGATGAGAAAGTAGCAAGAGGAAATAAAAAGAAAGCAAATAAAGCGGTTTAGCATAAACGAAATACCTAGAAGAAATGAAATTCATTATTATGGTGTAACATAATCTAATCTAGGCTTATTTATTTCTAGCTTGCTTTACCTGAGCTGTTACTCTTTAAATGTTTCCAAGACCATGGCGGACCAAGGCCATGGGCAGGGACACCTTCCACTGTCCCAGGGTGCTCCAAGCCCCATCCAGCCTGGCCTTGGGCACTGCCAGGGATCCAGGGGCAGCCACAGCTTCTCTGGGCACCCTGTGCCAGGGCCTCCCCACCCTCACAGGGAGGAATTTCTTCTTAATATCTGAGGTCTCCCTGGAGCCTTCTCTTCCCCAGGCTGAGCACTCCCAGCTCTCCCAGCCTGGCTCCGTGGAAGATGGGCTCCAGCCCTTGGAGGATCCCTGTGACCCTGCTCTGGATTGCTCCGGCAGCTCCACATCCTGTTTGTGCTGGAGCCCTCGGAGCTGGAGAATGTCTGAGCCCTGTCTGAGCTGTGAGAGCTCCTTGATGGGTCGTGGTGAGCTTCTCACCCATGGACATCCCCAGGTCCTTCTCCCCAGGGCTGCCCTCACCCTCTGGGACTTTCTAGTCTGAGCTCATTCAAGGATAACCACCAGACATTCTGACACTTTGGCCAACTTTAGGAAATAGTTCTCAAAATAACAGATTTTTGTACTGTACACGAGGAAAAAACCTACAAAGGTATTTAAATGGCCATCAATATTTTGTTCTTAATACCCTTTTAGAATCAAATGTAACACACTACCTAACTTCTGACTTCTCCAAATACAACAGAATTATTTGTAAGCTGAATGACAGATAGCTGGAATTGAATTGACTTCTATAACCAGAGCTC
The DNA here is from genome assembly GCA_013397755.1 of Cnemophilus loriae. Taxonomy (NCBI): domain Eukaryota; kingdom Metazoa; phylum Chordata; class Aves; order Passeriformes; family Corvidae; genus Cnemophilus; species Cnemophilus loriae. The sequence goes on along the minus strand of VZTF01004921.1, from coordinate 1,672,244 downwards.
TCCTCCCCTGGTACGTATATATGAAAATGGAGTGCACTTACGGATGTCAGGCTCTGCTTTCTTCCAGAACTACACACTTTTTTCTGGAAGTAAAATCAATACAATAAATCAATGCCTTTCCAAAGTACACAGCTGCAACAGCAAGGCACTACTGTCTTCGAGTTGCAGTGCAATGATTTGAAAATATGCCTAAACTTTCATTTCAGAACTAAAATAGGAGCTTTTTATTGCCATATTTCTTAGCTCTCTGAGGGTCTATGTATATAAGCCTTGCTCCAGCATGTCAAACCTCAGAGATCTGATAATGTTGGAGTACAGTCACCAAAATAATAACAAAAATTTTCCATTTCTACTTTCCTCCAACAAAGTTCCTTACTTGTTAGTCTGGAAATGCAGTGTAGTATTTCACTCCCCAATTCTTAATTTAGGACTGAAAATTTTACTTTTCCTCTCATTCAACCTCTAATTAACACACTCATTCCGTGATGACAGACTTCGAATATTTTTAGTTATTCCTGCTACAAGCTTCCAGGCACTACAGCTGTGTAGAGCATATATTTCCTCATTAAGGCAGTGGTGATACAACTAACATTTAAACGTGTGAATATGTAATTCAGGAGTACAGGGATTAGTTCTCCGGCTGAAAACTCATGAATACATATGAAAACAGTGATTACCTAAAAAGATCCTTTGCAGGTTTCTAATGTAAATGTGTACGTTCACAAATTACTTGGAATGATGTGAAATAGAGCTGGTTCCCTCGAGAGGCGAAGTTGCTGTTCCATAAATTGTTTCAGGACTGTGTTTATTATCACTTTTTTTTAGAACAGTGGATGATTCTCTATCAAAACTTGATAAACATTCATTATAGCTGCATCTATTACAGCAGCAAAAGTGTATCTAATATTTCTACATGACATTTATATTCCAGGAGCTTACTGTGTCAAATGAAACAAAAAAACCTTGTTTTAACAAAGCAGGTAAACAAAGTTTCCAGAGTCTAAATCCCTTCTCTTTTAACATGTATAAAGCACCTTCCATAGAATACCCCTGCTTACTGTAATTAAAATTTAACTTATAAAATATGAACATCTGTAGTCATATGCATAAATGATTATTCAGATTGCACATTGTGAGTGGATTTGGACTGGGAAATACAAGATCTGACTGAAAGGCTGAGCCCAAACTACAGCAGAGTTGTAAGAAAAAAGACTGGAACTGAGTTCAAGGTGAACCAAACCTGAAAACAAGAGATATCCAGAAAGGTTGGCTGTCATTTTGGGGGATTAAATAAGGAAAACAGGTGGTGTATCAATCCCAAAATAAAATAAGGCAGCATTCAGAATTCAATTTATCTTCATAGCGTTTCCTGTGGGGAACAAACCTGCGGAGGAGCCGGCAGCGAGCTCCGATTTCTAGGGAGAGATGTTGTGTACGAGGAACTCATCAGCTCTGAGAGCCAGAGACGAGAACCGAGAGCCGTGGCAAAACGGGTGGCCAGGATCTGAGCTGGTTCTGGTGCCTGGGAACGTGCACCCACCTCGGTTTTGCTCCTGTGACTTCATGGGGAGTGCCCAAGTGCAGGAGCTCGCAGAGAACGAAACACAACCGTGAGCAAAAGCTCCACTGCCAAAACGCAATCGCCTGACGGCGCCGTTGCCCTAAATGGATCACAAATGTATTAAAATCATCAATATTCACGTATTTTGTGCTCTTCACCGCAAAACTGGTGGCAATTTTGGTTGCATAAATGCAGCGACACCAGGTAAGAACAGGGGATGTATCTAATATTTCTGCTCTCATCATCATGTGACGGGATGTCTGAGGCTGGCAGAACTGTCAGCTGTTCAAATTACATAAAAATTACCTTTTTCCAAATATTTGACAGGAATACGCCTTTGAAATGTTTTTGCAGCCAACATTTCAACAACAATTTGAGGTAAAATTGCAGTCGAATGAAATTCTCTCAGTATTTTAAGTGAGAAGAAGAAATTGGACAGTAAGTGGCTGCTCAGGACTCTCAGCCAAAGTCTCCTGGTAGGATACATGGGATTACACTTACATTTATTTCCCCCAGAGCTTCTGTTTTATTTGTGACAGCAACCAAAATATGTATTCAAAGGATTAAAAGTGCTTTTCAAGGTTAGTGCAGAAATTGGAGTTGGTCAGAAGATGGTGCTGTTAGGCTGTTTTTATATAAGAAAATTAGTTTTATTAACAAAAATAAGTTTAATCTGTGTGGAGACTCCAAATTGTTGATTGGTTTAAAACATGAACGTTTTTAATAAATAAATAATTTTGCATTTGTTGAAGCAGAGCTTTGACCTTGAACTACTTTGCTAAGTGTGTACTGATGCACTCAGGAAATCTCTCAATGGGATTGAGTTTTCTTTCTGACAAATTAAATAAAATTCAGGTGCAGAATTATTCTAGCTAACCCTGGGATAACATGTGTGACTTCAGACATCAGGATTTTTTTCCAATTATTGGCTCTATCACAGGTAGGCTTATTAACAATTTCACATTAACAATGAACTGACTGCATGGGCTGCAAGGCCAAGGTCAGACAGCCCCACTGAACACACAAAGAGCTCAGCATTGCTGAGGGCATCCAGGAGGAAGCAACTCAGGAAAAATTCGGATTCCACATCCATATGAACATCAAAAACTGTTCTTATAAGAAATCTACATTTGGGGCTCTTATGTTGAAAATGTAATCTTACTGTGTCTCGAGCAATTCTGTGTGAATGCTTCTGAAAAAAATGTGTAATGACCTCCAACCACTTTTTCTCTTCACTACTTGTCTGATATTTAAGGATGAGTATTTCTCATAGCAGGTTTCAGGGAAGGGGAAACTCGATCATCTGCTATGGGATGGATATTTACAGCTTTTTCTTCTAACCAAACACTTGAAATACATTTCCAATTTCCTGGCTGAATTAAAGCTCTGCCTTTAAGACCAGATTGGAGAGAAGATCTGCTTAAGAGACTCTTGCCTTGGAGAGTGGGAAGTGGGCACTCGGGGAAGGAAGCCTAAGAACAAAGCAAATAATGCTGGTTCTTTCCATGGCTCCCTGCAGCCTGCAGTTTCCAGGCTAATCTGAACACTTGACTCACTTGTTTTCTTGGCTCAGCTGCTTGGAAAGCTGTTCAGTATTGGAAAAGAAATAAAATCACAACGAAGAGTTACAGAACTCAGCACTGTCTTCTTTCCTTCCTGTTAGAATAAGAGGCTTTGAAAAAAGAAGATTTAAGAGGCTACAAAATACTGGCAAGCAGTGAGGTAGGGGCATGTTATCTCAAGATGATGTCTCTCTCAAAAATTGTATTTTGTTCTTTAAGAGTTCCTGATCTCTCTGTAACCTGATCTTACTAACAACTAAAAAACACCCAGCAAACACACACACAGACACACGTAAAATTGGACCAACAGCACTTACAAGCAGGTTTTTCTGTGAACATCTGGGGCTTTGAAACACCTTTAATTTTTGAAAAAATAGAAGGAAGCTAACGAGTAAGAAGACCAGAGAGAGCAGGAGGAGTGTGAGGGACCATTGCACGGGGCACCTGCACTTCCATCAGAACAGGAATTGTGACATGACAAAGAAAGAACAGTCAGAGCTTTGCTCAGAAGTTTTGCCCTAAAACTTCGTCCTTGACATCACCTCATACTTTTGTTTGGAGAACCTCGTCTCTCACTCTGTCCTTCCCTCCATAAAATGACATTTGCCACTTGCCCACTCAGATTCTAAACTGTTTCAAGTGAAGCAGCTCCTGGTCACTCCCCTGCAGAGTGCCTGGGAAGCTGGCCCTGACCTTGGCCGCTCCTTGGGCACTGCTGTGAAGAGTGCAATCCATAACATCTCCTCCAGGGCCTTCCTTCACTTGGAAATCACACCAAGCTAAACCACAACCTTGAGAAGTCACTTAGTGGTGTTTTCTAATTGAATGCAATTGTCAAGTGAACCCAAATCCCAGGAGATATTGCCACATTAACACAGCACCTCCAACTGCTCAGTCACTCTGACGAAGTGTTGATCTCCCTTCCCATGGCACTACAAGCCAGGAAATGTAGCAGTGTAACAGCCAGAACAGCAGGATATTATTTCTACTTCTGTCGTTTGTTCATCACATATTATTGAGGAAAAAAAAGTGTGTTTTCCTGGGCTTCTTCGCTTGTTTTACAGGAAATAATAACTGTGACCTGCTGGGGAGGGCAACCGAAGGACACAATTCAAACTTGAAAAACATGCTGAGATAAGAGATGTTAAAGAAGCTCAAGTATGTATTAAAAGGAGTTGAGCAAATACCATTTTTCAGAATTACTGAGGTTTCTTACTTGGCATACAATTGGCAGAATGATAGAAATTATGTTTTCTATAAATTTAGTCTTTAGTCACACAACACTTTATCCATATTCTTTCATTGGAACACTTTTCCCATCAGCCTAATAGTTGGAGCTCAGGGATTTTTCATGGTGTCAGCTGTATTCTGAAGAGTAACTTTAGAGGCCTGTCCTTTTTTGTATTAACAGATATAAATAGCAATATCAAAAAGAATATAAAAAAAATCAGGTTTTGCAGGTTTTGCACTCTGCCTGCTGTGCAACCCATGTTCTTGACCTACTGAAAGCTAATGACAGAGTTAGGGCTTAATACTCCAGCAATCATGCAGGTGATCTGTCACACTGAAAGGATGAGCTCTCATATTAAATAAGAAAGTGGGGAGGGAAATAAAAAGCTGCTAACACATCCAGCTTGTTATATTAACTTTGGCCAAATCCAAAAATGAAAGAGAACTAGAGCTAAAACCAGTGGCCCAGAGCACAGGGAATTTAAGTAACTCAGGAGAGGCCAAGGCTCTCTGCACTTAATGAAAAAGCCACTGACCTTGAAGACTGATCCCAGGGACCTGATTTAGAACCACTGGAAAAACAGAAAGGTTGTGAGGCAAATAACCTATTTCTTCCATAACAGGACTTCTGAATGATGCCCTGGCTGAACACAGCAACTTACACATGCTTGCATGTTACATTCTCCAAATTTCAAAATTATTTGTTTAAGTATATTTATCTTATGTATAATTTATCTTAGTTAAAGACCTAGTACCATTTGCTTTCACTTGTTGCAGGAAGAGGATTCATTCATTTAGCTTAAAGCTCCCTGTCTCTGAGCCCACGTCTGATTTTACATAGGCTGGCTCCGTGTCATGAAAATTCAGTGCAGTAATTCAGTTCTGTGAGTTTTTCACATTATTAAGATACTCCATCTGCCATTAGGGGAGAAAAATCATGCTCATATATAAACAGGCTGTCTCTTACTGCTGCTTCTTTCCTTTCTCCTAAGGGTTTGGATAAGCAGGGACAAGAGAGAATGAAATTCAGAGACGTAAACCAAGAATTGCACTTTTCTTTTTGCAGTTTCTTTTTTCTCTAATGACCACTGACAGCAGGGTTGGAGGCAGGATGGGTCCCTTTTCCCTTGCCTTGCTGATGACTGTTGCTGCCAGAAAAACAACTTGCCAGAAAAATCTGTAGGACAAACAAACAGAATATTGTCACCATCACAATTTTTTGCCCTAATTTTGATCAGTGGCCGGCATCTGTGCTAGGTACAAAATGACCAGATAGAGCAGGGGGTGATTATATCGTTACAGAGGTTTCTGCATGTAACTCTCACCCTTCCATCTCTCCATCTCATCCATTCATTAAAAACCACACAGCCAGCCATCTTCCAGCAGCATTTGGGCCACGGGGTGGGTATATGACAGTTCTGATGAAAATTAATTGAAGCTGCAGCTATTACCACAGGTCTGGATTGACTTTCCTTATCTCAGACCACAGCTACTTGAGCACGTTAATTACAAGGTTGATCTTTCCGAGCACGGGAGGGAAAACAGTTGTTCCTTCACCAGTTGATACCTTGTACAGTGTCCATTTAGGGATGGACCACTGAATGCTAATTAGCCCGAGAGGCAAAGCCAGCTCAGCTCCAGAGAGGTCACATCTCCAAACACCAGCCCACGTCCGGCTGTAGTCGAGCACAAGATATTATTTTGGAAATATGAAGGCAACCAAATGCAAGAGTGACAAAGATTAGCAAACACACCAATTAATAACTGCATTCCACTGCAACGGCAATAAATCCTTCTATAAAATACAGAACCAATTACAAGCCACACAAATCATTAGCAGGCTATTGAGATTTATGAGGAAAACTGCGACTCGATAAGAGAAAGGAGGCGATGTGCCAAACAACCTCCAAAGCACATTCCCAAATGTTCTTGAGAGGGTTTGGGAACACTGGCTTTGGAAAAAAACCAATCACAAATCTTGGAGCTCCTGGCAGATGCCACCCCTTGGAATCCCAGTTGTTTATGTGCAACCAACTGGCTTGAACGTTGTTTCATGGCTACGCATTAGAAATATAAAATTGTTTAAAGCTCACCTTGAGATGAAAAACAAAACACAGGTCTCACAAAGCAAGGTAACGGCACAGAACAGCACTACAAAAATGGGATAGAATAATGATAGAAGCATAAGTAAGAAAATATCACATAAAAATTTGTATTTTTTAAACTAATATTCATAGTTATTCTGCTACTTGATGGCTTTTGTTCAAAAAAGTAGTTACAGCCACCCCCTGAGATGCAAGGAAACAACGTGGCACAACAGCAGGTCTTCTCAGTCAAACAAAAACTCCTAAGAAAAGAAAATAATTTTATTATTTTTTACATTTTCCATCAAGCCAGCCTGGCTTATACACAGAATTGAGGGGTCTTTACAGACCAGCTGTTTACCCTTTAAAACATCCAATGGAAAATGCTGCATTTACCAAGACCCCATGCTTCAGTTTACTTTGATGAAGAAGAAAAAGCCAACCCAAACCAAAAGTGTTGTAATGGTTTAAGGCATAAGGTAGATCAGCTCGAAGAGGTCTACACAAGTGTAGAAATAGTTTATGCAGCTGAATATGCCAGTTTCGATCCTAAAAAATGTAATTAATTTCTCTTTCAAACGTGTTCCCGGAGATTTCTGACCTGGAAGAGAGAAAGGTTTAATTAAAGACGGGCCAGCAGCAGTGACCTGGTGCTGCCAGGCTGCGGCACACAGCTGGGGCTCACCCAGCTCCCCCAGGCTGCTCAGCACCCCAGCGATGAACAAGCATCTATCACCTACCTGCTCATTGTCTCTCCAAAGAGATGTCCACCGTCACAGCTTCTTTTTTTTTCCTAAATTACATGAAAATATAATGACCTAAAGGTGAATTGCTGATTTTCGGTCAGGTTCAAAACACGTCAACAGCAGAGCGAAAGCTGCCCTGTGCCACCAAAGGGTGATTCCTCATCCTGCTGGTTTCCAGCAGAGTAAACCCTGATTCTGTGTGAGGTATTGCAGGAGAGGAAGCTGGGCCATGCACTCAGATCCATTCAGGAACTTTCTTTTCCCAAGTTTTACGTGCTCTAACGAGGGAAAGCAGCAAACCAAAGCGCAGACGCCGACTGAGTATTTACCGCAGAGAAAAAATGCGCGGAGTTCAGTGGGGAAAGCAAGAGCTTTGCACTCTGTGAAAGGAGTATTTGATCAGGAGCACTCCACAGAAACACAGAGTTCTGAAAGTGAGGAGAAAATTCTTTTCAAAGCCATTCCTGATTAACTGAAGCTGTGAGACAAATTGGCAAAACTTGGAATAGGGGCAGGACTAGATCTTACTCAGCTAGTGATTGCCAAAACTCTGCATATCTAGAAAGGAAAAGAAAAATGATTCCTATTTCTTTTTCTTGATATCTTCTGTGTGCAGGCCAGCTTTTGAAATAATAATAAAAAAGCGTAAATAATATATTAGCAACTAATCTGAAAGCACTGACGTGCCATTTAATAAAAAACGTATTACTAAAAAAAAAATCTTACCTGAGGAATTTCTACATTCAGGTTCATTTAAGCCTTCTAGTCCCATACAAAATATCAGGAAAAGACAAAGGCTTTTAAAGAAAAAAGTACCAAAGAGAGTCATGGTTTGATTAATAGCAAGGGACCTGATAATTAACAAGGTATAAAGAAAACATTATTACTGGAAAACAAGCAACATCTTTATTTAGGTAATTTGTTGATTAAAAAGACACAGATCAAGAGATAAATTGACACAAGTTTTTAAACTTTTAAACTTTGCAAGGATGAGAAATTTGCTAAAATGAGGGACCTCTTCCTTCAAACCATAAATCAACATTTTGTTAGATATTTGAAATGTCTGTCCTAGTCTTTGGCATCGTTTCCATCAAACTCTCCTCTGAGATGTGCCAGTTCCAATGAACATTTACTCTGGTGAGAATCAAGGGCTGACGTTAGACCATGGACATTTGGTGTTCCTACTTCTTGGCTCATTCTAACTCATTCACATTCTGTGTGAACCCAATCTTGTATTTTCCCACTGGAAAACAAATGCCCAGATCTCATGGAATGTACGCCTCTAAATCAGCTTTTGAATGCTAGCTTAAAAGCAATTTTGCCTTCTTAGTGGCACTTCCCAAATTCCCTCATTACTGCCTTTCACATCAAGCAAACATTATTTGTGATCAAAATTCCTGCTGAGATGGACAGCAGCAAGTTAGCCAAGCCTGGAGATCAAATAGTTTTAAATCAGCTGGCTGTGGAGGTTTAAAATAAATAAAAAATGACAGAATCCATTCTTTTTTAAGGATTCAGAAATCATTGCTATAACACCGCAACAGCAAACAAGTTAACTGCTAATTCCCTTCAGCCCCTTGCAGGTTCAGCTTTGTTAGTCCTTGAAAGCTGCTCTATCCTTAGACCAGGCCTAATTCCTCACTGCTGTCTGATGTAAGACAAGGCAGTATTGAAATTCCTGTCCACTGTCATATATGAGATGTCCGGAGTAGGAATCACACAGCAATTTTACTGCTGAAATGACTTGATTACTCCCCTGAGAGGTTTGAGGTAAAATCCCAATAAATCGGGAGCACAGGAAGTAGAACAGGAAAAGATATTTCTGCACTGAGAGAGTCTGTAGCTGGTTAAGCAAAAGAATGAGGATCTAAAGAGGGACTATAAATAGATTATAACGATTATTATTACTTAAATGTGGCCTTTAGCTGCTTCTACCTGCCAAAAATGCCGTTTCTTTTAACTCATTTCTATATCACTGTGTACTCCCAAATATATTTTTCCTTCCTTAGGAAAATATCTCACGATAATAGGGAGACCTTTTCACAGATCCTGCAAAGTTAATTGAGGCAAGGTAAGTACCAGAGGTAATTGAAGCAAAGAAAGCTCAGCACCAAGGTGAAGCCATCTCCACTTAGGGTTCATATTTAGTGGGCATTCAACCTAACAACACCGCTAAAGGGAATAAAATTTGGTGTGTCAGGTTTAATGACACAGACAGTGGAGACAGGGGATTAAAATGCAGCACAGGTGCATGGTCTGAGGGAGTTTATGAGCCCTGGGTTTTATTATTCATGTTCACCTATAGGAGCACGAGCTGTACATTATAATGCAGTGTTCAGGTGGGCCGAGCAAGGTTGTGGCACCCTGTGCAAACCTTGCCGTGTGAAAGCGTTCAGACTCCACAGGGTAGGTCTTGATACACATTGTTTTAAGGTTTTTATGAGAAATGACCTTTTCTATTGAGCCAAACCAAAAAAAAACCCCCCAAGATTCTCGCTGTCTTTACAGACTGATTTGGCTTTTTAATTTTAATTCTTTAGATTTGTCTGAATATCTAAATCTGGCATAGTCAACTCACTCTGTATCCCTTCATAAAACCACAAATTGTTTTTACTGTTCCTGTTCTTACTCACAGAGTTCTCTTTCCTCTCTGCTTCCACTGTGGCACAATTGGTCATCTCATCTTTCCCCTCTCCATGTTACAAATTAATCTTTATTAATACATTTGCTTTTTATAGATCCCTACCCACTTTTTGCAACCCAAATGTCTGTACTTTAGGTTTAACATACTGCATTTAATTAAAGAATAATTAATCTGGGCCATCTTGAAATTGCTGTGTTTTCAAAGTCTATTAAAAGTCCTTGAGTTATTCTAGTTTTAATATCTTTAGCTATTTGATTAAATAGTAAAGAAAGAATTGTCTGTTCTCATTTACTGAAATGATAGACTGCAGATTACTAAAAGCAAAGAATGCCAAATTTCATCTTCTTTATTTTACAACGTTGAGGACTGTGCATTTTCTCTGTAACAAAGATATTACCCACTTGCCATTAGAATTTTTGGTGCTTTGCACCAGAATAAACAACATAAACTCAGCATCTCAGTGTAAGAAATGACTAAAGAAATACATCATAAGATATAAACCAGATTAACCATCATAGATTAATGAGCAAAATCCGAACAGATCAAGAAAAACCAAACTGGAGGACACAGGGTTTTTAACTGCTCCTAATAAAACAAAAATTATTAAGCACACACATAAGTTAAAACTCTCTGTGGTTGGTATCTACACTTCTCATCCCCAGTTTGCTCTTAACCTTTGAAAGAATGAAGCATTTTGATGCTGCATTAAAGCCTAACTGCTCTATAAAATTATTAGATGTCTGCACTGTGATTATTAATTATTTAATACGCTGCTATTGATCAGCGCGGTGTCACAAATTCTATTTGTGATCAAGAAAATTTGTGTACAACTAATATTTTGATACAGACTTAGGCTGAATCAAAAGTGGAAAAGCATTAACTAATGAATTAATAATTAAATAATAAGCGTCCACTGATTATTAAAACATCAGTTTCCAAATTGCAGCAAAGAAGCAGGGCAGAGCTGCTTGGTAAAGCCCAAATATGCAAGTGGGGCACTTCTCCTCCTTTTCATATTTGTCCTACTTTTACGGAGATGCAGTAAACTTCAATATATTCAAAATACCCTGACCTCCCTCTTTATTTTTCCGTTCTGCCACCTGCATAAAACTCAGAAGGAAGAGCAGCTGATGTTCCTCATCTCCGAGCCAGCATTCCCTTACTCAGCTTCTCAAAGCCCCACCTGTGTGATCCAAACCCATGGCAGAGCAGCATTTCCCCATCACTTCCCTTCCTCGTTATTGCAGCATTTTGCTTCAGTTCATAACAGTTTCTTAAACAGTTTCAGATCGCTCGGCTCCACTCCCTCTCACAGGTAAAGTGGTGTTACTTGCTACTAAAACACAGTATCTTGTTTTTAACTGTTACTTTTTGCAATGAAAACTGACATAATTTTAAAAATCCATGACTGAAGACCCTAAGGCTGCCAAAACGAAATAAAAGTAATTTTTCTGAAACAATAGCAAAAATTCTGTACTGAATTTATGACACTTCTGTCGAGAAACCAGCTTCACTAGCCTGGCAGAGACATCAAGGAACGGCAGGGAGAAACACACAGACTCCAGAAAAAGAAAAAAAAAGAGANAAGAAACAAACAGCACAGACTCAATTGTGTGAAAAAAAAAAATAGTGTGGAGGCACAGGAAATGCCAGAGAAGGCTGGGGCTGATTTAGCTCTGTGTGTGCTCTACATCGTGGACACCAAGGAGTCCCTCCTTCCTTTGGGACACCTCCTCAGGAATGTGCCATGGAACAGGACTCTGGCCATTATCTGATCTCCCAAATGAGTGACAGTCACCCAAATGAGTGACAGTCACCCAGCAGGCAGGCCTGAGGCACAGCAGTGACATCGGAGGGTTACAAAGGATTGTCCACTAGCAGGGAAAGGATAAGCACTGTCAAGGGCTTTTTGGTGTTGTTTTTTATGTAAAAGAAGTAATTGCACAAAAGTCCTTTTCCCCTTCAGTGAGCTCTGCACCAGGCAGAGTCTGCCTTTCTTTTAATAAGTTCTTTTCTGACTTTGATCAAAGGAAAAGAAAACTGACAGAGCAAATTGGCAGAGAGCTGGCAGAATTATTGATAAGATGAACAGTTTCTTTAAGACAGCACGGTGTGGTTCCATCATTTTATAGATTCTTACACATAAATAATTACTGTTTTCACAGAACCACAGAATTTTTAGGGTTGCAAGGGTTGGAAGGGACCTCTGGAGATCGCCCAGTCCAAGGCAGGGTCACCTGGAGCGGGTGACACAGGAAGGTGTCCAGGTGGGTTTGGGATGTCCCCAGAGAGGGACACTCCACACCGTCCCCGGGCAGCTGTTCCAGGGCTCTGCCCCCTCCAGGGAAAGAAGTTCTTCCTCGTGTTGAGGTGGAACTCGTTGTGTTTTATTTCTGGCCATTTCTCCTTGTCCTGTCTCTGGGCACCACCCTCTGACACCTCTTGGAGATATTTGTAGGGATTGCTGAAATCACCTCTCGTTCTTCTCCAGTCTAAGCAGGCCCAGCTCTCACCAAAGGGTGGCCCTGAGCCACCAGCATATAGAAAGTCCATCTATCAGAAGAGGGGGGAATTCTAAAAACATCTAAATTAAGAGATTAAAATTATTCAGATGAGAGTGGAAATGCCTTTCACATCCTTTACTGTATTCTTTTCTTCTCAATTGTAATAAACGTAATAAGAGGGAGAACAAAGAATGATAGAATCTTCTGTGTTTCATTATCATATCAAATGTTTTACCATAGCCACTGGCAAGATCATTTTATGAAGAAAAAGTCCTGGAACCATTATTTTTTTTCCTTCACAATTACTGAGGTAATGAATGACACAGCATAGTTCTAAATCAGAGCGATCTGTAGCGTGCAGACAGCAGAATCCTCACGGACTGTGAGCACAGCAGAGTGAAATAGCTCTTTTCCAAGCATCTCTCATTACAGGGGAACGGTTACCTGTGAGCATCAGGATGCGAAATCTGGCCAGTGTTGTTTAGTGTTTAATCTACTCTGGGGCTGAGTGCAGCAGATGCAGACAGAAGTCCTCCTTCCCTTAACAAGCATTCCCTGCGAGCGTCTGTCAGAACGGGAAAACAAGTGGTTATTCACTAAGATTTATAGTCAGCAGTCAGATAACACCCAACAGGAAATTATCACTTATGCAGTGCAACAGCTGAGCGGGGAGTTCGAGAGGGGCTGCATAACTGACCAGCAGCAATATCTGAAATAACACTGCTTAGGAAAAGATGAATTTGGTCTCGTGCGGCGGGGCAGGACTCAGCCCTACAGGCAGCAGGAAGCTGTTAGGAAGGTGTTATCTTACATCCAGCTCTGCAGGCTGGACTTGGGGTGTTAGGGGACCTGGTTAGCCACTGCTGGAGGCAGAATATCAGACATTTATCTGGGCCTATTTGATTCCTAATGAGGGGCTGATTCAATTTCCCAGCAATGGGAGGGTGTGGTAGTGAGTAGGGGATGAGCAGAGGGTCCCTGGGCTGGGGGGGTTTACTGTGACCAAAGCTGCTCCCTTAGCAGGATTAGTGTTAGGCCACTTCCCTACGCATTGGCAGACTTTGAATGATGCCCTATATATTTATTTAAACATAAATTTCCAGTTCTGGCCTCCCTTTCAAAGGGCTGAGGTAGACTGACTTAGTCCCGGCGTAGGATATAAAAGCATTGTTTGCTATTTCCATAATACCCTCATGGTTTGTGCCTTTTCTGTTTGAATCTCAACATGTGACTGGCTCAGATAAGCAAAACTTCCTCCCTCTTTGGGGTGATAACCACAACCCTGAAAGTTAAACTACAAAACACTTCCCTTCCCAGCCTAATATGGGACTGCTGCAAGATTTCATTATCTGAAAATGATGAAACTTGACTAAGAGGACAAGTTTCGGCTGCTGAAATAAATTAAGCTTCATCTAAGCCCTAGTGATTTTTTTTTTTTTTTAAAGCAAGCTGTATTTGACATGTTTCCTACTTGAAAATGAAACCCGAGTATATAACAATTGAAAAATGTGAACTTTTATTAAGAAAGAAAACCTTCAAAATTGTATGCTAACTTTGGGAATGAGTTCATACCTTCCTTCATCTGCCATCACCCCAAGGCTGAGACCTGACATTACACTGGTAAGAAAAATAATTATGAAATATTGTATTCACAATGAAGCTGAATGTGAAAGTGAAGTAAATCAGAATTTGGTTTAATGACATCTGGTTAATATTTGTTAAGTTTTTAGGTAACACTAAATGACATATATTTTGCTGGATTATTTATCCATTGTCGATCCCCACTGATCTCCATCTTCTCCAGTTTATTGGCAAGCCCATGTCCATTCCTGCACTGTACTGGCACTGCTGTAGGGCACAGTGCTCTGTAGAGCTTCCTTGGGGCCTCTATGAGACACACCCAAAATCCAAATCCATGTTCCATCACGACATTCTGCACCTGATTCTCTAGTGCTGGACCTGCAGCCTGGCTTTTGTCCAGAAACCTCAGTTCTGAGAACGGTGTGTGTCCACAATTATATAATTTTTTTTAATTGGACAGAAGAACCAAGGATCGACTGTCTGAACTCTTAATTAGTAACGAGGCTGCGTGTTCTGTTATTGCCATGCATTGAGAGAAGAAGGTAAATGCATTTACCTCTGTTTAGATGTTTCGGATCGATTTCTTTTAGGTTAATTCCAGTTTACTTTCGCTGTGGCCAGAGTAATTGCCAGCCATCTCTCCATACAGAGCAAATTCAGAGGAATGAAGCTTTTTCCTTGGCAGTAATCCAGCTCAGAAGTGCAGGCATCTGCTGAGCCATTTTAAACGTACTACTGGACCCAGTCACTACACCTGTACATGTCAAATATCCACTCTCAAACACTTTTTTCAAGGTATTCAGTTGTTTCCTCCAAAAAGGAACCAATACTTTGTGAGAACATGTTTTCAGCATAGAAGGTGCTGAATTTTGAGAATTGTTTTTCTCAGTGGACTGAAGAGTTTTTTGCCATTTTATTTCTCAAGCCATTTTTCCCCTCCTTTGGTCTAGAACTCCAAACAAACACAACGATGAGTGTAAAGCTCTGCAACACGTCTCCAACGTGCCTTTTTTCCCAGAGGACAATAATACCCCTGTGGCACCACTCACCTGCTTTTCCACTGTGACAAACTGAGCATTTTCTTGAATAAGCACTTCCTCCTATTTCCATGATCCTTGGCTTACTTTGTTCCAGATGGAAATTTCTGTTGTCAGCTTTAACTGCTCAATAAACTGCTTCTCTAGCTGGTGCAGGTACTCTTTCCTGACACAGAGTGAAGCCTGAGCAACAGGAATGATTTTGGCAAAGGGGTGTAGCAAGAAATAGGAAAAAAAAGAATTACAGCCTATTTCTAAAGAACACGTAGAGTTACTTTTTAAATTCTTCCTTTTTCCTTTTCCCAGGATTCCACTAAATTTAATTCTGTAGGCACAAAAAGACCTGCCTGCATTTTTAAAATATTCTTCTGCATTATCCTTAATATCAGCAGTGTAATTCATCCCCTTCCACCCAGAAATTGCTGTTCAAAAAGATCTCACTTGTAACAGGATTTTATTCCTCTAGTTCGTTGATTACCAGTGATTTTTTACTTGTGACTTCTAAGACTATTTTGCATAAGGGACATAAAAATTGCCTCTCCACACTAAAGTGAAATTGTGAATTTTTTCGCCATTTTTTCTTTGCGGTTCTAACATAATTTTGAAAATCAGGGGAAAAAAAAGAATTAATTAATTAATAATTGTAGGATGACCACTTATACCAAGGAGCTCAATTGGGTGGCGTGAGATGAATGAAACGAGGACAGAAAACCGAGAATGTGGGCACCGGGTTGAAATAATCATTGAGAGACATCGACCGAGTTTGTTTCCTTGATATTAGTCAATAATTTTCCTAATTGGTATTAGCACAAGCTGATACACGTGCACACCACGGACCAGAGGCAGTTCTGCAGCTGGGGGCTGTCGTGCTGATCGTTATTGAAGGTTTTGGGCCTCAGGGCCTCCTTGGGTCCCTCTGCACGTTCCAAAGGGAGCTGCAGCCGTGCTGCTGGGAGGACAGACACACGTGCACACCCCGGCTCGGGTCAGTGCCGCAGCCTGTGCATCGCTGCCACCCACACGGCACACAGAAACCTGAGAAAGAGCACAGAGGGGCAAAAATATTCCAAAACACGGCCCAGATGTTGATAGAAACTCTCGGATCCAAAAAAATGCCACTCAAGTATTCAATACTTTTCTCGACATTTTAGAATTAAGTCGTTCTACGAAAACAGAAAAATATAAATTAGCTGTAAAGGTTGCATGAATAATCTGCAATCATATCAAGCGTTTGAAATCAAAGAAATGAGCAAATCTGCTTTGGGTACACTGTAAAAGTGATGCAGCACTCTCAAAACAATATAAAAACCTTATTAAATAGCTAAATCTGGAAGGTTGTATCGCCTTAGCATTGGAATTAGAATTCCATAGAAACGGAGTACTCTAAAACTGCTTCACAGACAATCAGGCTTGAGTTGAAACAATGCTAAAAATACTTGAGGGCTTTTAGAAGAGGAGATTTTCCAGTCCAAGATCTCAGAATCTGCACCTCCAGATCCCTCAAACAAAGTAAATTTACTTCATTCTGTTTCCAGTTTCTGAAAACATAAAGTAAACCTGCCAATACTTATTTATATAACCTCAAGCCAATACATACATATCTAACTGTCCCAAAATGAATATGGAAATTCTAAGCCACCACACTTAAACTGGATGTATTTGTAAATTACTGTAAAATGCACAATATTTGAGAAGGATTTACTGTGTTGAATGATCAAATATTATTAATGTGTACATGGCATATACATCAAATCTTAATAGCATATGTCTGCAGTAATATGCTTTGTACGGCAAAGCTTAGACTGCAACCGGAACTACTTTTCCAGATTCTGGTTTCCCAACTCTTCTGCATTTTTAACATTCATAATTTAATTTTTTTTTCTATGAATCACTGTTTTAAGTGTTTGTTCTGTTTCTTCCTTTGAAGCTTTCTCTTTTTAAGCACCTGCAAGCAAGAGAGAACAGAAAAAGTCTGGCAGTACCTGCATGAGGGCCCTTCAGGAGAGAACTGTTGTGGTGCTGAATATATGTTTTGTATCTCTGCACATTAATGGGTATTCTAAAAGTTATCTGGATTAAGCACCATCAAAGTTAACAGCCTCTTTTTATAAGACTTTATCTTTTTCATTTTAAGATGTTATTAGAATAATAAACTCGGTGCCTGGTGAGCTGAAAGCAGGCTGCCATTTAACATATTTAATGACCATCTGGAGATTCTTTTTTTATTCAAAGTTTTATTTTGTATTTTCTCTTAAGCACTTCTTACTTTTTTTAGAAAAAAAAGAAAAATCTCATTTTTTTCCCTTCCAGTTTGGAAGCACCACGAGGTGCTAAACACAAAGGCCTTGGTCTTACTTCTTTATCACTTCTTATCTCTTGTTGTTTGGTTATTATCAGTTTATTTTTATCTATCAGTTCGTTCTCCTTCATGGCCAAGGTAACCTCAGGGTGGGCACACCAAGCATCACCTCCAAGGCTTAGCTGGTAAATAAACTTTTCGTGTTAATCACACGGAGGGTGTTGTGTCTTTCAGTCAGATTCTTTCCAGCTATGAAATATAAAGAAGTTCTCAGATACGGCCTGGCTTTGATCCTCTCTGTTAACAGCTTGTCTGCACTGCAAGTTCTAACTGATAATAATGGGATTATTTTCTTCTGCAGACAAACACAGATGGAGGGGAAGGGCAGCGTGGACGTCCCGTTGCACTGGGGGCTGGCATCAGCTCAGAGAACACTGCTCTGTTCCTCGCTGGCTGGTTTTAGTGTCCTTTTCATTAATAAAAAACTCAAACTAGCTATCATCACGTATGTCACCTGGAAATCAGTGGATAATATCCTTGAATTAGTAGTGCTACGCTGTTGATTTTTTTTTTAGAATTTCATGCTATGCTGTTGCAAAGTGTGAACTGCATAGCCTGGTAATATTTAAAAGCAGAAAATACAATAATAAATGGTGCTGGATATGTGCAAAAGAGCTAAAATAGGACTTGCAAGAATTTTTTCTATCCATAAACTTTCCTGTAAATTTCTCATTTCACTGTATATGCTTGGCATATAGAACTTATTCCAAAGAAAATTTTTGGCAAACTCTCTCCTAGATGCATTCCAGCATTTTGATTGCTGTTTACCTGGTTATTCTTTATTGTGTTCTGGGGGTAATTACAATAACAGGCATCCTTGTGAGAACACATGTCAGGAAGGAATGTATAGCTATCTATTAATGGTGGGAATTTAGCACCATTTATACATTGACATATGGCATTTTAGGTGAGCAGTAGACAGGCAGATAGAAACATCTTGGAAGAAATACAGTTAGGCTAAAAAAAAACCCCCAAAACAAACATATTCAAAGTAATCTGGGGCTAAAGTGACGTATAAATGACAGAGTGGAATGTCCTAAACAGCTTCTCAGAGATCTGAACGGCAGCATTTGACATCCAGCCACCACATGAATAAAAGATTAAATGCATTTGTACAATCGTTTGTGCAGTCAAGAATGCAGCTTTCTTTTGGAAGAGACAAAGCACTTCCTGAGTTATTCTTGGCAATATGATGAAGTTAACCAGGTATGGGTGTTCCTATAGCTTATCTCAGCTGGCATATCCTTGCATCACCTTTGCTTCATAAATCTGTTGGAGTTGCCAACTAAATTATTTATGGTGTTCGTTGTTACTGTTTATTATCTGCCGAAGCACCTTTCAGTTCACATTTCAAATCTGAAATGCAAGGAGGAGTGATTCAGGTTCTTAAACGTGAATGAAAGGATTGTTTGGGAAGGTTCACAGATGGAATTTCTCTGTTCATGCTGAGGAGGACGACAGGAACTGAGCTCTTTCAGAGACATCAACACCTTCCCTCATTCTGGTTGAATGTTATCTATTGCTGTCATGCAAATATTTGAATAACGTCTAAAGAAACAGAGTTTACAAACTGAAAAGAAGGAATCCAAACATATTTTGGTGTTTTATCTTTCCCCCTGAAGCTGGGCCCTCTGCACTGCATTTAATGAAATTCAGAGTGGATCTCCAAGCCTTCTTCCTGACTATGATGGCCCCAGCTCCAGCAGCATCAGGGCATCTTTATCTCCATATTGGGTCATTTAGAGGGACATCTCAGGCTGCTCTTTCCTACAGGACCAGCACAAGACCTCAGAAAAAGCCAGAAAAAGTCAGTGTAGACAGAGTATGTCCTAAGCAATAGTAAAAATACTCAACACCCTACCAAAACTGGTTAAACCAATGCAGCATCTGCCTCTCTCTGAAATTTCAAATACCAAGACAAAGTTCAATAACCCAAAGTCACCATTTTTCTACGTATTCTTGGGAAATTACAGTAAAACTATAAATGCTAGTTACTGAATACTTAAAGGCAAACCCTCGGAATTTGAAAATATAAAACAGTTTTGCTAAAGCAAAGCCAAATTTCAGAATAAAAATTCACAGTTTGGACACAAAGTGAAATGTAACCTGGCGTCCTCCTGCACTGCAAAGCACACGGACTGACGAGCTGTAGGTTTTGCTGTGGCCAGGGAAGGAAACTTCAAGCACAGGATTTTCTGTGCTGTCTGGGTGCCTTTGAGAGCTGCACAGTGAGCCTGACTCTCCACCCCTGCTGAAGTCATTTACATCCAGCGAAGCACTTGGCTGGGAGCTGATCAAAGTGGAGCGACCTCAAAAGCGAGCCCTTGGATTCTAGAGGACCTAATTGTGGTCAACATGTGGACTAAAGGCAGTCTCTGAAAGGAAAAAGTAAGATTCAATTAGTGTAATTTATTTCACATTTTCATATTTCTGAGTCTTCAGCTTTCATCTCTGTAACACTAATTTTTACCAAAAAAAAACCACCCAAAAATCTTATCGTGTCCAAAGATAAATGCAAGCTGCATTTCAAACAGAGTAGACACGACTTTTTTCTCTCAAGATTTCTGGTCTTCCAAACTTTTATTCCTTCTTTGCTGGACTTACAATGAAGCAAAAAATATTCCATGTTCCTCTTGAGCTCTGTGGGTGTGCCTGGATGATTCAGACCCTTTCATTTCTCTCAGTTTGCCACATTCCTCTTCAGAAATGCCCATCAGCTGAGCCCCCTGCAGTGCTCCTCAACTGTGCTCCCACAAAGTGGAATCCCCAGCCGCATCCCTTCTTTTTACTCCTCCCGCTCTCACCTTTAACAAATGTGACTTACAAACAAATGAATATAAATCCTCGGTCCCAGGGTGAAATATTATTTCAACAGAAATGAAATAACTCCTTTTGTATTTAAAATAAATAAATAAATAAATGAAGGAAATAAAACCTGGAACTGAAATTTTTGCCAGGGTACAAATTCAATCTGAAGCAAAAATATTAAAAATTGGAGCTTGCCCTGAAACGAATCTTCCGTATTTCAGTCTGCACGGCGTAATTGCACTAAGAACCTATCTAATTATGATCATTTTAACAGCTGCCTTTTTAGCTGAAGCTGTGAGCCTGAGATGCAGAAGATGCCTGCATAGCAAGGTGAAAGCAAAGGCACAACTGACAAGACAACACGCAATCAGAATCCCCCAGCCCACAAAGCAGCCTTGTTACACTCACAGGAGATGACTGTCAAAAATCTACCAGGGTCATACCCATTAATCACTTTATTTAGCTGATAAGCAGGCAGCTTGCTGACTTAATTACGTGTAACAGCACCCTCGAAATTCCTGCACTTGCACGAATGTTGACAACACCACAGATTTGTATTTGGGCATTCTTGTTACTCAGGCGACTTCCGAGCCGAAACATTAATTACACTTCCATAATTATTGTGCTGACAATTAATCTGAAATTCTGTGCTGAACAAGGAATGTTTACTTTTTTTATCCAAATTGACATATTTGGTTTATTCCCTCAGTCACAGACGTACAGCCACCCCTTCGTCAATCTGGACTAACTGCATTACTTTAATTAGAAAAGAAACTTTAATTTCTTTCCCCTGTGTACCCAAAGGAATCAAGGGGACATGGTTGCTAAGACACATTACTGTAAAAGAATAGAATTTCTACATATTCACATCCAGAAAATGCTGATTATGTACTGAAAACAAACTTCTGTTAACGGAAAGCAGTGAACTAAATTTTAATGATTAAAGGTTATTGTGTAAAGCTGGAAGAACTTTAATAAGTCAGAATTTCAGTTGTGATTAAAACCAGTAGGCTCGGCCATTAAGTTTGGCAGCTTGAGGCTGAAATGTGTGCTGCAGTAAAAGAAATTAGGGACAAATACTCAAAATTTGTTATTATTTTCCTAATTATTTTTACCACCTCCTACTATTCTTTTTAAGTACTAAAAACTTATAAAATCTACAATCCTTAATTGTTCTATTCCACCGTGTATAGCACACACAAGAGACAATTTCCTTGGGTAAATATTTACTTGTTTGTAAATTGCTTAAATTTTGATGAATCTTATATGTGTAATTCCTTTTTTTAAATTTGCATAGTAAATAACATATGGAACTTTCTTTAAAAAAATAGTTGCATATTGAGAACATTTCTCACAGTGCACCTCCAAAATACCCCCAGCTCCTGCAGTTACCCACCACGGCGAGCCCTCCGTAGTTGTGAGCTGCAGACTCAGGCAGAAATGGGAACTTTAAAATGTTTCATTTTCTCAGTTTTTGGTTCTGTAGTTCATCATTTTCACCATCAAGTGTGAGCAGAGTCCAGTAAGACCTGTTAAAATCCCACATGACCCAGCAAATGAGCAATATGAAAAACACACTGCTCAAACTTACATTTTAGGTGTTACATTAATTACATCAGTAACTTGGAGAACATATGGCACTCGGAAAAAATCAAGAACCAATGCTCTTAGTCTGATGATGTCTCTTAAGTTTTATCCATTACTTCAGAATTAAAGCTTTATTAATTTAATCCTCATACATAATTCAACTTTGACTGTCTTTGCATGTCTTTATATGTAGAGTGTAAAATTTATAAAATTCAAAAGCGTGTGTGTTTTAATAGGATATTGGTTCCTGGCTTCCTGTGGCTTTTCTGACAGGCTCAACCTAAAAGCATTTTGAATGAATTTATTTTCTGTTCCACAGGCTGAATACTAATACAATGACAACTATGGCTGTAAAAACACTTAAGCATATCATTTCTAAATCATTTTTTCCCTATTAGTCTCTTTGTCCACAAAAGTTTAGTTCAAACTCTCTCGTCATTAAAGTAAAATAATCCAGTAAAGTTTTTAATAGAAAAGTAGGATTGATGTCCAAAAATTCTACGTAATTCCTGCAGTTTCACTTCCTGGAAGACTGTATTATCCTTCGTGTTACATCAATGTACATTAGTGCTGGACTGGTTAAAAGGGATACCAATTCACAGTTTATGCCTTGTCAGCTCCCCACACGCCCACACTGCTCGATGAGAGCAAATTGTACATTTCCTTGTCATTTCAGTGCTGCTGCTGTTTGGACTCACTCTGGCTCCAAGCAGCAAACATAAATCACATCCTTTTGTTGTTCAGTCCTACCTGTGCATCGCCCCAAAGAACTCCAGTGCTTCCCAAAGCCAGAATGAATGCAAGCAAAAAAGACACTTCCTAGGCAAGGTTCAAATGAGAAATGCAGTTACATCTTCAGTGATGCTTTTCCCTAGATTGAAACTGCAGATGAAGGAATTATATTAACATAGGAGTTTTCAGCCAGAGAAAAAACTCCGAACTGCAGTGTGGCATCACACCACAGTCACTGAAGAGTGGCCACTCCTGGGTGAACAACAGCAGCTTCTTCTATCAATAAACTTCCTAAATGTGTAAAGAAAGCAAATATAAAAATTTATATACCCATAGATGGTATTTCTCTAGTTATTTTAGATATATTTATAATTTTATGTATTTATATATTCATGAATACAAAGGGCATAACTGCGACACCAGTCAAAACGAATTTGACTCAAGAATGCCCAGCTGTGTTCAAACATGAAATTCCAAGTTAACCTGGACTTTCTTTACTATTTTATCAGTGGAAGCAAGACATGGAAAAACAAATCACTCTTTCTAAACTTTTTCTGAGCAAGCTGAAGGCTGCTGAGGTAAATGAGCACAACAGCAGGCCCACCGCTGCCGGCAAACCCCGGGAAGTGTTGGTGGTGACACAGATGACGCTGACAGGCTGACACTGTAAATTAATTCACAATTAAAGGATTTCTGATACCCTGATCATCAAGCCAGACCGTCTGCAGTAAGCTATTTGTGCTGAAGGCACAGCGAGACACACGTACAGACACATTTAACATCTCTTTTTGTGACAGGGACAGTGAGATGGAGCTGTGGGTGTCAGGGACAGTGGGATGGAGCCACTGATGTCAGGGACAGTGGGATGGAGCCACTGGTGTCGGTGACAGGGACAGTGGGATGGAGCCACTGGTGTCAGTGACAGGGACAGTGGGAGGGGCCCTCAGCAGCAGCCCCAGGCTGGGTGGGGTGGTCACATGCTGGAGGGAAGGGATGGATCCAGAGGAGCCTGGGCACGCTGCAGAGGTGGGACTGGGCAAGCCTCGTGGAGCTGGAGAAGGCCAAGTTCAGGGTGCTGGATCTGGGTGAGGGCAGGGAAGGGATTGAGAGCAGCCCTGAGGAGCAGGACTTGGGGGTGCTGTTGCATGAGAAGCTCAACATGACTCAGCCACGATTGCTGGACCCCCAAAACCCCTCATGTCCTGGGCTGCATCAAAGAACTGCGGCCAGCAGGTCAAGGGAGATGGCACAGAGTGCCCAGAGAAGCTGTGGCTGCCCCTGGATCCCTGGCAGTGCCCAAGGCCAGGCTGGACGGGGCTTGGAGCAGCCTGGGACAGTGGAAGGTGTCCCTGCCCAGGGCAGGGGTGGCTCTGGATGAGCTTTAGGGTCCCTCTCAACCCAAACTCTCCCGTTGTTCTGCTTTACCCCTCTGAAGGCAGGGACTGACTGATCAAACAGAACTATCAAAAAGCCATCAACAGAAGAACACAGCCAGACCCACTTCCTATTTGATTGTGTGGGCTATTTTCTTTTATAGCTATTTTTTTTTTTTATGGCTATTTGCTGTTTTATTCCACTGAAGTACATCCACTCCATATGAAATGCTGAAGCTGTGGCTGCCTTGAAAATTGTCTGCAGCTATGAGCAAACATTGTTTTCTTCCTTCCTAAAACTGCATTTTATGAACTATGGCTGATGAACTGATAAATGGGACCAAAATATAGAAAAAAATTTTGTGATTTGAAAAGCATAACTGTTACTTTTCTTGAAAAAAATAAATGTGTTTCTTGGAGCTTGACGAAAACCCATCAAATTCACATCTTTTTGTAGGCATAAATAGAACACTGAATTAATTGCTCTGAAAACACAGTTCAATCAGTGTTTTTTAACCATGTTTCAGTATGCTAACTGTGGATACACACTTTAGTGGTTGTAAAACAGCTCATTGCAGGCTTGAAATCTTGATTTTGAGTGCAAAATCTGTTGGTGGCAGATACAGCCATTTTTTGGAGCAAACTATCTTTGTTTTTTAATTATTTTCTCTTCTATTTCTTATGCCTCAATTTACCAAATCTTTGATGTGACCTGCACACGGGTATCTTCATGTTTGCAGCAAATCAGAGATGCTGAAAGGTGGCATTCCTGAAACAGCCACGGGCAGAGGTGGAGAGAGAGGAGGAGAGCCACATGCCAAAGCTGGAGTTTTCCGTTCTCCTTTACTAGGGCTGAGAAAATATAAATTTATTTATAAGTAAATTGTCAAAACAAAGCACTTAATACGTCGGCTTACACTGCAAGTCACTGATGCCCTTGGGCTAGCAGAATTTGTAAGAACTCTATTGATTTTCCTCCCTCTTCTGACTCAATGCATATTTTATATAGATTATTTTTGGCTGCTTAGGCTCTTTTTTCAGAGTTGTTCATTTTCCAGGATAAATAGTGATGGGAGCGTTCACTTCTGCATATGAAAATAAAAGGCTTCAGTGCTCTGAATTTCAGAGTTAATTAACAGTGAGAGGATCTGGGAAAATTAAAATGAGCCTCGTGATGACAACTCCGTGGAAAGGGGAAAGATCCAGGGGTGGGTCAGGAACCTGACTTGGGACTCAGTGGAAGCCTTTAAGGGACACAGAGGTGACGACGCTGATGCTCAGAGGTAATAAAATATAGAGCGAGATAATGTGGAAAACAAAACAGAAACGTTTCCATACGTATTTGAAAGCTCACAGATCATAGATTTAACTGGCAGAATCAAGAACAAATAAACAAATTCCATTAACTGACGCTGAATGAACGTTAAATAACTTTTTAAATAAAAAAACTTCAAGAGATTGAGCTTCCAAAAGACCATCCAAACCTTTCTCTAAGGCCGCTTGCTTTTAAGCAATGCTGCATTTTTAGGAGCTTAAGCTCATTTGCTAGTTTAGACTGCTGATATCTTTAAACAAATGAACCACAGCATTTTTCGACCAAAGGAAGAAACTTTTGGCCTTTTGTGGCTGTTGGGAAACCAAACCAAAAAATTCCACAAGAGAAAACTGACTTTGAATACAGATGAGGACTTGTTACAGAAGAAATTCAAATTTTTAAAAGAATAGCATGGAAAAAAGGTTTTGTTTCTTACAAGCAAGTTAGGCAATGAGACGCAGACTAGGAAATAAATTTAGTTTTCCATGTGACAATTAATTTGCTTTAAATACAAAGGGAAAAACCTTAAAAAATGTAAATTTCTCTAATGTCTAGTATTCCCTTCATCAATATTAAGCTACGGTAGTTTCTTATCTTTAATGTCTGAGCTTTTATCTGCCTCCCTATTGCATTTTCCTACCATGTTGCAAAATGCAGTATTTCTAAAATACGTTAAATTATAAAAGTGGACTTCAAAACGGTTTGAATGGGTTTTAAATACATCCTTGTCCATATACAAACAATCATTGCAAAGATCTAGTTAAGATGGGAGAATTTTAAAAGACTTGTAGACACAAAACATGAAAACTGCTTCCATTCAAAAGCAAGTTTATCTGGAAAGCAAATAGAATTCTTATTTATTTCATTTATCTAGGCTTATTAGCAGATATGAATAGCATTCAAGAAAGCCATGAAAGCTTTAAGATTAAGGTAGACAGCTTTTGAAGAAAGTTGTTTTGTACATAGCCAGAGAGATAAAAGTTATGAAATTTCCTTTGACCTAACGAAAAATCAAAAATAATTAATTTTTTTAAACATACAATCGGATTTAAAGAAGTTACCTGCAGTGATTCTATGACTGGGAAAAATATATTTCTTTTTTTGACAACTATTGTATTTATGATTTATTAACTTTTATTATTACCTGCAGTTCTCTCTCAGTGCGTGACGTACCTTCCCCTTTTGCTGAAATGAACGTTTTCAAACACACTGGTAAGCCAAGCTGAAATGTATTTATATTTTTTCTTCCTAATTTTATAGTCCATTATTCTTTAAATTTGAAACTATCGATTCGAAACTATCTGCTCACTTGCCAAGTGAGACAAGGCAAAGTACTGTTTTTAACACAGCTAAGACACACTGCTGAAGGAAACCTGAACAGAGTGGAAGACACTGATTTAATTACCTGTTCTTTGACTGAGAGATAAAATAATGTGCAGAGAAGTTAAACTGCTCCTTTTTCTCCTCTATAAAATCTTTTCATTAATGCCTTCGNTTTTTTTTTTTTTTTGCTTTCTAAGGGGTTGTATCTCCTTCCTTTTGTTATTACACTGACTTTAGGCAGATTATTGATAATCTCAGTGCATTCTTTTTTTCGGTTTGAAAGCACGGGAAGTCTAAGATAATTATTTCACTTCTTTCACGCCTCCTGGCTGTGTTTAATTGGACTTTTAATTTTATCTCCATGAGCAGAAGCATGGCGGTGGAGCCGATCTTGTGTAATGACTTCTCTCTCATGGCCACAAACCCAGCACTGCAGAGGGCAAGGAACTTCTTGTAAAAACTTTTCCTTTCATTCTGAGGAGGTTTCTTTTAATTAAATTTTCATGGTAGCAAAGAGCTACGTGTGTTCACTCTCTTATGGAGGGTAGGAAGCAGAACTGAATCTCTCCCATCTAAACAGGGATCTGTGCTGCTTTGAAACCACATGGAACACATCCCCTCCTCTCATCTCCTGATGGCTGCTAACAGCCCAAACACCCTTCATCAGCTCCTTTCCCTTTCATTTCCTTATAAACAGATTTTGGTGGGATTTTGGTGCCAGTCCCTCAGCCATAAGTGGGATACTGAGACACGGATGGGCTGAGGAGCATCCCTAAACCCCATGTGCCTTTCTTCTGAGGAGCCCTGTAATGACACAGTGCCAACCATCCCCACTTTCAAAATCTTTCTTCTATTCATGTTCTCACTCAACAAATTAACTGCAACTGCTTTAATAATCCTTCACAAATTTTTGATGCGCTCTCCTCTTTCCAAATGGCTTATGAGCCTCATTCTTTCTTTTTTAAAGTCTTTTCTATAGAAATAAAGGCTACTGGATGGACCTTTCTTTAAAAAAAAAATCATAAAAAATTAGCCTCAATTTCAGTTTATATATGTGGACAGGCAAAGACATTTGTAGCTACTTCCATACTGTAATGCATAAACTCAAATAAAATCTTTCCTGTGAATGCACTTTAATTTTCATCCTCACCAGCAGGCATCAAAAGCCTGCGGCAAAATTTGTTAGATGCCCTCTTAGAAAAAACAGCCAGCTCATAAATCCTAAACACAAGCCAGAATTGTAGCACTGTTTATTAAATAAAGGAAAATGGGATGGAAAATTATCACATTGTATTATTGAAATTCTGCTAAGTTTTAATATTCACCTGCAATGTTTTAAGCTCAGTGCTGACTGTTGTTGGGTAATTTGTTGTCTGAGTACAGTTTCTTTCAGATATTTCTGAAAGTTGTCTCAGGACTGACCTAGAGAGGATTTTTATTGTTTTAGCTGTAGTTTATCCCATATTTGCTTCCCTGTGCGCTGGGAAAGCATCCAGCCATGACTTGTCAGCACAGTCACAGGCTGATTAAAAGGGGTAGGATAAAAGTAAAATGAAACACAAATTCTACTTACAGGAAGGCCAATAATTTTTCTTTTCTTACTCGTATTTAACCTTTTAATTTTTACAGGAACATCACAACATTCCAAACTGTGTACCACTGCAGTTCAGTGAACAGCTTTGTGCATAATCCTGAAAGGGAAGCAGAGAATACAGGAATAATGCCCCCAAGGCAATTACTGACATTGTTTTCCTTCTCCGTGAGGCATCCAGGGCTCACCACCGCGGCAGGACCGTCCCTGATAAACCCTGCACTGCACTCTGTGGAGTCACTATGAATTCATGGCAAATCAGTGATCTTTGAATTCCCTGGTTCTTTTATTTTGGGAAGCATATGGATTTAATTATTTGCATTCCCAGCAATCTGATGAGATTTAAAAAGTGCAGATGTCAAAAGCACACGATTCTAAACTGGGCTTACATGTGTTAGGTTTAGATAAGCCCATGGAATCATTGCACACTATTCCTCATATTTTTATGCAAATACATTTTATTTAGAGATTTAAAGCCTTGGTTTTTAGAGATTTCAACTTCATTTAATATGATTATTTCAAACTTTACTTCTGAAATATTTTATTGAGCCTGGCCTTTGATATTTTTTCCAGACAACTCCTTTTCTGACCTGCTGCACATCTGTACCCCAGTCTGTAAATTAAGCAGACACCATGATAACAACTTCCTATTTCTTAGTATTCATGTTCAGATTTTATTCCATTTATTTTAGCTCAGTTTCTCACCTCTGCCAAATCTGTTCTGGTTAGTGACTTCTCTGCTCCACTTCTTTTGTCTTTCATTAAAGAAATTTTGCTACTACCTGGGGAAGAAAGTTCCCAAGGTTCCTCTCCAAGTCCGAGTTCTGCTCCTTTGCCATCTGGGTTGTGCTGCAGAACCATTTTCTGGTTTTTTAATGCACCTCAGAAGAAGGGAGAACAGAAATCTCATTGTGGCCACGTGTTACAAAGCTTAGGCCAAGGCTGCCATACCTTGGACGAGTCCTTCCCACATTATTTTTTAAAAGACATAAATCCAGAACAGTACTTCATCGGCTATAAAAGCTTTGCTAAAAGACCGATTTCAGGTGTGAATAGAAATGCTGCTTTTCTGCCTGAAGGTGAATCTGACATCAGAGGTGCTCAATGCAGAGCTCAGTTCCTAGGCTTGATGACAGAGAGATTTGCATAAATAAATTTGCATGTAGCACTGGGAGTTGCCAGAAGCTTGGAGTAAAATGCACTCAGACCCAGAAGTTGTTATTTTATGCAATTATATGACATCTTCAAAGTCTGGGTTTACGTTTACGTCTATACACAATTACTGGAAAATAAAATATAAATTAAAATACATGGATAAATAATCCCAATAGAATTTACATGTAGTCACCTCCTACACAGGGGATATAAAGTAATAAATATTGACTTTCATGAGAAAACCTGCATTTCAAAGATCATTTCACCCCATTATGAAGTTTAAGGATAGAAGGGAAAAATGTGCCCATAAATTACTTACTCGAGGAGAAATTTGCAAATATTTCCAAAACTACAGGATGAAAGTAAAGATATTCACAGGAAAAGTCAGTTTTGCTGATGAATTTCAAAAGGCTGGCGTGGTTCATAACCCAGTGTTACTGCAGCATGGGGGTACCTTCAAACACATTTAACAAACTGGAATACCAGCCACGAAATGTCAATGTTAATTACAAATTATTTGAAGAGTCAATCATATAATTATATATTTTTAAAAAATTAATCACCTTTAAACATTACGTTGTTGGGAATACCAAGGTTTCCAGTTAAGAAATCATTCTGGTAGAACCAACAGGAACCCGCAGAGCTGTGGAAAGAGTCCAAAACTTTTCTCGTAAAAGTCCCACAACTTATAAAAAGTTTATTTCCTTATTGAGATTTTCATTTTGGAGAGAATAGAAGACAGTGCTCACTTGGAAGCTGCTTTCTTCCTTTTTTTGCCTCCCTGAGAATCAAATTGGGAAGGAAAAAAAATGTAGATAAAAACAAAGAGCAAAGAATAAAATCCAAACCACCAGAATACTAAGACTTACACTCATACAGAATCCTTTCCCAAATACCGTTTTTTTATAATAAATAACTAAAATCCCAGTCTGGAAATGGACACGCAGAGAAGTTGTGAATCATTATTCTCCATACAAGTCAAGATCAGAACAGGGATTAAAAGTGAGTAGTTCCATTTACCTTCATTATCATTCTTGAATGGTGAGGCCACGTATAACACAGCTCTGTATAAAAAAGATTCATTGAAGAGAGAAGCAAACAGATTTTAAGATTTAAAAGAATCGAGGTAATTCTCACTGGCACCAAAAATTCTACTACAAGCACAATCAAATCCAAGAGTATCGAGCTGGATGTCATCCATCTTCCTCTCTCCGGTTGTCCCTCTCAAATAATGAAGAATTAATAAATAAATTGGGAAGGCGAGCCTCCAGCCCCTCAGTAAATGTTAGAATAAAGAAAAAATAAAGAAAGAAGACATGCTGCTCTGTATCTCAACTCATTAGCAGCCAATGAAGCAGAGAATAACAGCAGTCCAGAAGGAAACAGTGGATGATGCAGCTGAGAAAGGGCAGCAAATGAAGACAGATAATGGGTGTAATGAGCCAGCAGGGGAAGTTTCAGGTTGTACCTTTGAATTCACACTCAGCTCCAGATGTTTCTTCCCATTTTCTCATCTAAGGAAAGACATGGAGACTTTTTTTTTTAATTTTTTTTAAGACTTGTTTTCTCATTCTTATTTCAGAGACGACAGCCTGGATTATCTCTACAACTATGCTTGCCATAATAAATCTTTAGAATTATTCTGGGCAACAGTGAATGAAGATCTTTGGCACTTAAAGTAATATTTTCTTCAGAGAAAGAACAAATGGATTGACTTTCTCTTCTATGGAAGCCAAGAGGAAGCATGTGCAAGGAGAGTTTTTGGGCAACAGACCATATAAAATAACTTGAAAAACTTACATTGAAATGAATTCTAGGCTGTACGAAGTAGCTCACTGCAACCACTACCAACATCAGTATTAGAGTCACAAGATGACATTCAGAATTATATTTCCATCCCAAATCTTTTTAAGGATTGAATATACTCCAAATATTCCTCCTTGGCTGCAAAGAAAGGGATATGAGGAGTGGAAGTAAGCAGCAGGATGGCCAGACTCT
The DNA here is from genome assembly GCA_013397755.1 of Cnemophilus loriae. Classification (NCBI taxonomy): domain Eukaryota; kingdom Metazoa; phylum Chordata; class Aves; order Passeriformes; family Corvidae; genus Cnemophilus; species Cnemophilus loriae. Next base: position 1,641,054 of record VZTF01004921.1, on the reverse strand, counting down.
CTGCATGTGCTAAAATTTCATCTTGGCTTAAAACCAGATTAAGTTGGGGTCTCCCTCTTGAATCTTTTCATCCTTGACCACCAATTTTGAGCTGCAAAAAAACCACAGCAAATTAATTCTCAGAAGTGTTCCTGTGTCTAAACCTTTTTCATTTGTTTGTTGTTGAAGTTTAGGCATTAGAACTTTGTGGAGAAAATAAAGTGATTTGTGTAAGCACTTAATTTTTGGTTTGTTGTCTATTACATAACTATTAGCTAAGGCTTTAATGCTTCTACTGGCACTTTTCAGAAAATTTCCTGTGTGAAGGTTACAGCCTCAGAGACCCTGTTACAGCCACACAGGGGAGGGATCACTCCTCCACCTAGACAAGATATCCTAATATATTTGGGATAGAAGTGGAGAAAGCAGGTCAATATTGGTAGGATAGTTTATATTTTTAGTTTATATTATAGTTTATATTTTAGTCATTTCTACATCTTGTAGTTCCCGTTCAGATATTTTAAAGCAGTTAATGGTGCCACCCACTCTTTGGGTGTTTACCACGGAACGCTTAATTTAATGAATCTCGAAAATTACTCACAAAATAAATATTGTACAGATAGAAAAGCCTAAAATTCACAGCCAATATAGAATGGAGATTGTTGGTATTTTACTTATAACAAGATGTCAACAAGGTCTTCAATTATTTTCTCTGAAGAGCAATGGAGGTATAACCAAACATAAGCTGATGGTATTTGATGACTCTTCCTTTTGCTTCTTTCCTTGGCCTTGTAAACCGATATTTGGAAGCCAATAAACGTCTTCCCTGCTGGCAGAGGAATCCAAAAGAACAGCAATGAAAACCATCTTTGCAAGGTGCATTACACACTGAATGGCATCACCAGAAGCATCACAGAATAATGTTACAAACACAGATGAAAGTACCAAAAATAATCTTTTATAGTGGGGTAACGCCTGTCATTCCTCAGATATTCTCTGTGCATACCATCCACAGGCTGAAAGGCACACAGAGAAAACACACCTACATTTCAATACATATTTTAAGAGAACAGAACTGGTTAAATCACAGAATCCCAGAACAGTTTGGGTCAGAAGGGGTCTCAAGGCTCATTTCATTCCAACCATGGGCAGGGGCACCTTCCACCAGACCAGGCTCTGCAAGCCCTGTCCAACCTGGCCTGGCACACCTCCAGGGACAAATACATAATATATAAATGTACATCAAAAGAAAAGATTTTTCATGAGTAAAACAAATCATCAGGAGGAAGTTTCTGTAGGGTTTTATTTTAATCCTTGTCATATTTCTCTCTCCTCCTCTGAGTAAAATATTAAATATCAGCTTCTCCCTTATGCTACATACTATTTTGTGAGAAACAGCAATTACTCTTTCTGTAAAAGAACTGGCAAAATATTCCTGGTACCAGCCAACGTTTCAAGTGGAATTTTTCTGTGTTTGAGGCAGACATGTTAGATGTGACACACTACAGCTGGCAAGTGATGGGATTTTCAGATTTAAACACTGTCCTTCTGTTCACTTCTTTAAGTATAACTCTTCGACAAAATTAATTATATGCATTTCTCTCTTTATATCGTAACTTTTCTCTCCCGTTCCTAGGTACTAGCCTCAAGACCATTCTCGGTGTAAAAATCCCAAATTGTGTGTTCAATTGCAAGTGCAACATAAACCTTAAAGGCAGCAATATAATTATTGCCATAAGCTCATCTTTATGTCAGCTTAGCATTTGCCAGGGAACAACTTAAAGAGTTATTTTTAGGCGTTTGAATGGGGACACATCTGGCATGGGGTGTTCATTAATGAAGTGTGCTAAAACTGGTAAGACATTGCTGATACCAGCAGAGGAAAACGTTGAGAATCTGGAACATTTGGCCTGGTGTTTTTCTGTGCTGCTTTGAGTGCTAAGTGTTAATAACAATGAATCAAAACCTGGCACGATGTTCTTTTCGTATTACGAGCCATAACGTCACAAACTTTTAAGGTGTCAACCCAAATTTCTGTCTTCAGATTAAGTAAGTTCAATTTGGACATAATTCTAGAACGGTATGTCATGCATGAATTTTGTTTGGTGCCATGTACTGTTACAGAGGTAGCCTGGAAATAATTAATTGCTAGACAATCCAGGTTTAAATCTATTGGCTAGTTATATCAATCCTGATACGTTTTTTACAATAATAATTCTCTAAAATATTATTGTGGACAAAATACAGCTTCAACCAACATCCCTTGTTTTAAATGGGCAGTAGAAAATTTATGTACGTGGTACTTTGGATCACTCTAACCTGGAAGAAATCTTGTTTATAGTATACTTCTAGAGAAAGCCTTTGAAGACACAATTCCTCAGAATGTGCCCCAGACTGTGCTTTATATGTAAATTTGTTTTCCTCTTTTGCCCTTTATTTCTCACTGCAGTAAGATCAAGCATTTTGTGTATGAGAACTCACACAGAAAAAAAGAAAATCAAAAGTAGTCCAACAAATATGCAACAATTCAGTAGCATAAAAGATGCTGGATTTAGGGAAGAGAAGTGAATGCTGAACAATTACGTATTGGGTAACTAAAAGAGGCTTTTTGAAACTATGCTTTAATTTACTTGTTAATATTTTCTCTTTGTTATTTCCTGTCTATCTTGAATAGCACGAGTAGGTGACCAGAAGGAGCACTCTTCCCTCACTGTTCATAATTTGTCAGACTAAAATGAGAGTTTCCTCCACAACTTTCCACAATGTGCAGAGAGCAAATTCTGCATCAGAAGCTTGAGGTTGTTGAGGCAGGGTGACGATGAAATATGGCAATCTAATAAATACAATTTTACCTCCTGCTCTGGTGAGACCCCTCTCCCCCCCATTTTCCACAATTTTCTTTCATAAACAACCCCACGTGAAATCCTCTGACAGAAAGTGGATCAAATGTAACACTGAGAATGACCTAGAACTTTCAAGGGTTTTTTTTAAATTATTTAAACATCTGGGCACTCAGCACCACCCAGGAACACAGAACGTGATGGGTCACATTCTAGCATTCTACAGAAAACTGGGAAGATAATCCCTACCTCAGTCCTGGCAGATGGGAGGGTTACAGGTTGCAGGACTTTCCATCTCTGGAGACGTTTAAAAGCAAGTTGGATGCTCCATTCATTACCTAACAGTTTGGACCCCAGCACGGAGGTGCCTATAAACCCACAAGACCTATTTCAGGGATGCCAGAGATAAAGAAGTAAGGGAAGCCTAATTTTGATGCACTTGAAGCAAAGTTCACTGTCTACAGGAGGTTGGATCCCCACCCATTTCACCTTAGATATATCCACTAAGCTCATCTACAGACCACGTCTTTAATTCTACAAAGAGTCCTGATTTATTTTCTTTCAAAGCTAAAATTATAGCAAACATCTGCATGCCAAAAGAAGGAGAAGTAAATACTGAATATATGCTGAGAAGAGGAAGGTCTGAGACACCAGAACAGCAGATGTGATCTTTTTAATTTCCTAAGGTCCACCAGAGGATGTTCCCTGAAATTCCTTAGTAGCAGAAGGAAGTTATTTCAGGTCTCTGGAGGAAATTGCTTAATTCATTTTCATGACATTTCGTGTCATACTCCTGCTGAGAAATACACGTTTTGTTGGAAGGAAATAATTCATTAAAGCAAAGCTTGTAATGTAATTCTCAGCTTCCAGAGTTTTTGTACAGAGACAAATCCAAATCCTGGTAATTCTAGGGCAAAATATATATAGATCTGTGTTTTGGCTAACAGCAGCAGAGACATTGGCTGTGCCTGGTACTTCTGCATCCAGTCTTGAAGTTTTCCAGCTGGAATTGATACTGACTTATGCTTGGCTGCAGTGTGGACGACATGCTCTCAAGAAGGCCTGGAAAAGAGAAACAAGGCTTCGTGCCAGCAGCAGGAGAGGTTCCTATCCAGGGAAAGACTTCCCCACGAAACAAAATCCAGAGTCTTCATTAGCAAAACCATCAGGATCAGTTTAGTCATTGGCACAGGCACAGAATCCAGGGCAGGTTGACAAAAAGTGACATATCTCAGTACTACCAACTGCAGGGCCAAGATACTTGAGATAAAATTTTGCAGCACATGCCAGAAGAGAGTTTAAAATTGTCTTTCTTAAAGAGTCTGGAGTCCATTGCATCAGCACAAGAGCAGAAAGGCCAACCACAATATGATGCGCAGAGAAGAATTAATATCCTCTTGCTTAGCAATCTGAGAGTCTTCTCCTGGGTAGAGCCACTTGTAAATAGTTACTACTTGATATCTACTTTTGAGGCTGCTGTGAACTCTTGAATACCCGGTCTTTTTGAAAACTCCACCACTCTCTTCGAGTTCCCAAACAGCAAGGCAGCACTTTCTCAAGAATTAGACAGATACTTAAAAGACTTGAACATCTGTGAGGACCTAAATGGAAGTTATGCTGCAGGGCAGTCCACAGCACTGTGAGAGCTTGTTAGGACAGTTTGCTACAAAGGATGTGTGCCTTGCTGATAAATAAACCTGTCTCGTGGTTATCCGCCACTGACAGCAGAGGTTCAGCCCTGTTCTTGAATCCCTGCCCCTGTGCTGGAGCTGACAATTGATTGACTCTGCAGTTAATTGGTTAAAGATGGCAAACTGCAAGAAGCTGTTGTTTGTGTCCCTGAGGGCTTTTGATCCCACGGCTTTATCACAGCAATTCCTCCTGCAGCCTGCAAAAGAGGCCTCCAGCACCTTCCACACACAACTGATATTGTTAAGATCCAAGAAGTCCTGTTCAGACAGTGAAACAAAGACACTTTGCACTTTCAGACTCCGTGTGAGTTTTTTGAGGACATACAAAAGCCAGAGGGACAAAATTAGGTTTCAGGAAAATAAGATTTAGAAACTCCCTACAGCAGGCCAAGTAAATTGAGACTGTTGTGAGTTCAAATGCTACTAATAGAATTGTTTATGCTTCTTCCCTACATTCTGAAAACAGTATAGTTAAAAATAAATAAATAAAAGACAGTGCTTTCCAACTGCCTACAAAGATTTTTAGCTATTCACTTTCTGCCCATGGAGACAAAGCCAATCTTGTAAACAACTGGGCTATAATCCAAAGCCAGAAATCAAGACTCACTTTATTACATTTCTTTCCCTCAAAATTTTGAAAGAATGTTTGTCTCAGTGTGATTCAGAGATGAGCATTTCTCAGAAGTGGTTTTTTTTCCCCCTAGGAAAGGGTTTTGCTTTTTCAAAGAAGCTCAGACCATTAGCAGTGTCTTTAGCAACCTTGTGTTTTCTTTCACAGCCTTCCCCACACTCTGGCTGGAACTGTATAATCTTATAAAAAACAACGATGCTAACAGTGTATATATAATTCAAACAAATAAGCCACTGCAACGAGGGGAGAATAATGTCTCTGTGTGTTAAATCATATTTGCAGTTTGGGTACTGTCCTGCATAATATATCTGAATGGTGCAGTGTTTTGTCTGCCATAAATAGCAGCTTTTACTTTCTTTGCAGTTCCACTATATCAGCCCTGCACTAGGATAAACAACACACCATAAAAGAGCAGAAGGCACAGTTAAGATAGAATCATTATGCAAATAGGTTATGGCATGCTTTATATGAGAACAGCTTCCCTAAAGAGACCTAATGGGATGACTGACCTATAAAGCATTTAATTTGTTGTTAGCATTTCATTTAATTGTCTTTCAGTTCCTCTAGGAATAAAACTTTTAATTGTAAAAACTTCCAAATGACATAATGGTTGATTTCTCTTTCTGTAACTAACAGGTTCCTCTCATAGTAAAAATAGCTTGCTGTGATTTCCGACTCTAATTTTTAAATTCTGGTATAATTCTGGTGCAAAAGTTTGGATGTCAGACTTCAGCTGACAAAACCCTATTAGAAGAGTGTTATTCCAGAAATGTTAATGAGAGGCATTTTGAAGAAAGACTATATATCTTGATATACAGGTATACAACAGATGATCAATTTTCCTCACTTTTGACCTTTGAGTGGTAGATTCGAAATCCATAGTCCTAACAGGATTGATTATTGTGTGAAGGTTACATACGATAGGGGGTAAATAGACTATATCAATAAGTCTTCATTTTCTTTGGCCAATTACTAAAGGAGATTCAAAATCCTCACCAAAAAAAAAAAAAAAAAAAAACTCCAATAGTATGCAGTATTAATTATCAAGTGTGAGGAAAGGGGCTGTATAAATACCATATTCTGAGATCTACTGCTCATTTCAATAAAAGCCTTCAGGTGGGTTTACAAAGAGAAATTGGATTTTTTTCATCGAGAGGGAAATGTTATGTCTCCAAAGGCAGGCCTGGAGGCACCTCGTAGGGTAAGGGAAAGTAAGAAGTCATTCCTGTTGGGAATTTGGTTTCAGTTTGGGATTTTTTCGAACGATGACCATGACCAGAAATATGCCCTGTCAGGCAAGGCTGTTCACAGCACCTTGGGTTACATCAGCAGGAGAACAGCCACAAAGATCAGGGAATGGGATCATTCCAACCCATCCGACACTTGCCAGGCCACACCTGGAATACTTTGTCCAGTACTTTGTCCATTCTGATCCCCCAGGTTCAAAGAGACAATAAAAAATGGAGCAGGTGCAGCACAGAGACACCAAGATAATCAGACTTTGGGAGGGCCTGGCATCTGAAGGGAGGATGAAAGAATTTTTGTTCGTGCAAGAGCAGAGAAGGCCCAAGGAAAAACCAGTCCCAAATTTCCAGTACCTAAAAGGTAACTATGGAAGTGATGCAGGACAAGAGGGAACGCACTTCAGTTGCCTCAGGGGAAATATTGGTCTGGAAAAGAAACCAGTTTATTGCAAGTAAAAACAATACTGGAATAAGTTACAGAGAAGTGGTGGAGTCTTCCTCGCTGGAAATATTCCTGCCTCCGCCTGACAGGGATAACCTTTCAACAGAAGGTTGGACCAGATGGGCTCCAGAGATGCCTCCCAACCTCGATTTTTCTCTCATTCTAAAAATGCCTGGTGTTCTGCTACGACATTTCTTCCTACCCAGCCTTTTTAAAAGCAAAAATTCCTGTCTGAAATTTCTACTTCATTTCACAGTCTTGTATCGTGTTGTTAATTTGATTATTAAAAGAAACCACCTTTCTACAAATTAAACAAACAAAAACTCTTCAGCCCTCACTCAAGCGTTTTATGAGCTAATTCTACTGGTAAAATATGAAAAAAACAAGATCTGCTAATGAGGTATGGATTTGTGATGGATTTATTTTAGTTGAATGGATATATTTTAGTTATTGCTCTAGAGAATATTAAATCTACGCATAAACACAAAGAGTAACATATTTTAAAAGGTCAGAGCAAAAGATTCCAGTTCTAACCTCAAGCAAGAAAAAATAACCCGACGGTATTTTTCTAAAGGCTTTTCCTAATTCTAAAATATTGAAATAAAATTAGATAGATAATAGATAGATAAAGAAATATAGATAAATATAAAATATATATTTATATTAAAAATTATATAAAAATTAGATAGGTAAATTTTAAAAAATAATAAAAAAGAAGCTTTTAGTATTCTGTTGGCATTCTTTTCCAGGAAGCTGTGAAACTCATGCATTTTCATTTAGATTCTTCCATCTTAACCTTTCCTCATGTCATTGCACCCTTAAGCAAAAGTGTATAATGTACATTATTTTAGCCATTAATCTCCCATTTCTAGTGTTACTATACCTCAAGATGACTCACTGTGGCCAACTCTTAAATATTTTGTTCAGCATAACACCATGCTCAATTCAAAGCAATCAAAGAAAAAATGAAGACGCCTAAACCCCAGAAACACCAGAAGTTTAACATCCCACTCTTTTCTAATTATATGAAAAATTTTGGAACAAAACAAAAGAAAACAAATCCAGCAAAACAGCACCTTTTTTAAATCTAAAAACTCTACTCACATTTTGGAATCAATACACATTTCTGAAAGCAAGACTAAAACTCACACATTGCTTTTTATAACCTAATTTATAAGGCTAGCTTAAGGAAGAGAAGCTAACTTAAATGAAAAGGAAGAGACACTGAACTGATGATGCTGAGAATGAATACAGAGTTCCCAGAAATGGGTGAAAAGACCAGTAAAATTTCTTGGAGAGGCTACCAAAAACATTAACAGACCTCAAAATATGCCAGGTGCAAGTGCAAATTCTTGTAACACTTCTGGACTTCAAGAGTTGAGGACAGTGAGAGTTGTAGTTATTTTGTTAGAAATTAAATTAGAAGAGTGAAAGAAGGCAACAGATAGGATTTGTAACACGGCTGAAGAGTGAAAAAAATGGAAATGCATGGTTTCTTTTTTTTGTATACGTCTTTCAGAATTTAATAACCGAGATAATTTTATCTAAAATTGTTGTTTCTCTACAATTTTGCCGTTTCTTGGGGTGTCAATATTTAATTACAAACCTCTCAAATTTCACTTGTGGCCCTGTGAGCACAGAGGTTTATGAGGCAGTGAAGGGTAACCATTGTTGATGTGATGTCAATCATCACAACAAAATCATGTATTTCTATTTCTTACATTCACAGAAAGGGAAAAGATTAGCTGATTAAGCAAATAATGGAGAATTAAATGCTTACAAAAACCAGTTTTATCCAGTAGGAATGTGCCGAATCAATGCTATCCACACCCAGATTCAACACTAGCAAAGATAACTTCCTCCTGGAACTCTTTTTATTATAAAACCTTATGCAATTCACAGTGGGATGAGTGGAAAATCACATTTGTTTAACTTCTCTAATTCAGAAGTTTTTCTTCAGGAAAAAAAGCCCCTACTCTCAGCTCTGCACAGATTAATGCTCCTACACTGATTTATATTCCGGTCCCTTAGTGAAGCATCTGGTACGTTTCTCCGTATCATATATGTGTTAGGCAGAGAGCCTTGGGGCTTTTAACTATAACGAATCCAAAGTTGATTTTCCAAGAAACTTGCTACTGAGGCAGTTTCGTTTCCCATTTCGCAACAACTTCCTCTTTGATTTATGTCCTTTAAAATGTGTTTGCCCTCTGCTAATCAAGGAGGTTTGGAAATCTCTCTGATTGCTTTCCCCACGATCATCATCTCGACTGTCCCCTCAGGTAACCCTGTTTGGTTCAACTGGCTCAGACATTTTTAATGTTGCAGGAAAAAATATGGCCCAGCTTTGCCACAAAAGTTTGCACACTCCTAATTCTACTTTCACAGCTTTGAACAAGTGATAGTTTTCGAGTTAGCATCACTCCTGCTCGAGCAAAGGAAAGGACAGAGAGACTGAGAACCAAGCCTCTTTCCAGGTCACTGCTTGAAATATTTCCACAGCTGGGTATTTCAGTCTGGGCATTATTTGTTAGAAGTTAACCAGAATGAATATTTTATAGCACAAAAGGACTGTGCACTGTGTCAGCAAACATTGTCAAAACTCCTTGGCATTTGTCTTTATATGTGAGGAAAGAGGTCTCTTGTGTAGGAACTGTGAAAGCTCCTTCATCAAGGCACCTCTCTTAGGAGCTGATTTAAGACAGGGTAACGAACTTATGAGGAATTCCAGCTCGTATAAAATCAATCCCCAGCTGCAAATGTGAGGCTTTGTTCTTTGGGATTTGCACTCCAAGTTCAGCGCCCAATTTTCCTGTTGAAAAGCACAGAATACACTAATAGCTAAATCTCACCCACTGTTCCTAATCTAGAACTAGAATAGATTGCTCGATATTAGGATGAATGGCAAGCAAAAACCCCAAAGATTATGTTGTGTTTGAATTTCCAATACATTTCAGGGGGTTTCCTTATTATATTTTCTTGTTTTCTTATGTTCTTACAAATATTCAGTCACGGGTAGTGGTTTCATAAACACATACAGTGAACTAACACAAAATACAGATGGGTCATGCTTCACCATACAATATTTGGTTTAGAGCTTCACCTCTTGAAAGTTTATAATTTCACTGCAATCAAGCATCATTCCTTCCACTGGATCATTCTTTACACCTTCCTCCGAGCAGTGCTCCCTCATAAACCGCTTGGAAACCTGCCAGACACGCACGGTATTTTCTGTGTAAGCGCAGATGCAGCGTTTCAGTCGTGATCTGGAAACTTGTTGAAAAATAAGAACTTACACAGGGAAAGGATTGCAGCATCAGTCCTGCAGGTTTTGCTTAAATTTACAGGCTCCAGCAGATGTTTAGGCTGCAACCTTTCAGAGGTGTTTTTCTCTCATGAGTTCTTTCATGAATTATTCTGTGATCAAGCAAAGACTTCTTGAGACACAGATATGAGAAGAGCTATCACAATCACAGAAGTCTACAAATCTGCAAAACACTTACCAAGAAGTGCTGTCATTATTACAATAGACTCTTCCATCTTTGTTCCTGTTACTTCTGATTATTCCATTTCGAAAGCGAGGGACACACAATCTCAACAGGCTGAGTATTCCACTTGCAGGAGGATCCAGACACTTTGTGAAAAGATGTCTGTGAGTGATTTAAATCATGTAGGGGATGGAGGGATGGATGGAGGGAGAGATGGATGGATGGATGGATGGATGGAGGGATGGATGGATGGATGGATGGATGATGGAGAGAGGGATGGATGGATGGATGGATGGATGGATGGATGGATGGATGGATGGATGGATGGATGGATGGAGGGATGATGGATGGAGGGATGGATGGATGGATGGGTGGATGGATGGATGGATGGATGGATGGATGGATGGTTGGATGGATGATAGATGGATGGGTGGATGGATGGATGGATGGATGGATGGATGGATGGATGGATGGATGGTTGGATGGATGATAGATGGATGGATGGATGGATGATGGATGGATGGAAACTGCATCAGTGGCAAACAAGAGTTTAGACTAACGATCAGCATAACAGGTTGAAAAAAAAGTCGAACGGCTTGGCAGAAATTTACACTGAATTCTGCTGCCATGGTATTGTGTAAAATTAAGAAAAAAAGTCAGTTTTGGAATGAATATTCTTAGAATCTACTTATCATGGGTTAAATTCTAAGGTTAAATTTCTGTGATTCTACAGAAAATTTGTCTGATTTTGAGCTGTAGCCAAAATGCATAACACTATTAGGGTACCATAAAATGAATCACAAAACTCATTTTCTTTATTAAAAGAATGTGAAATGAAAAGTTAACTTTCAGCCTTTTCCCTGTTAACTCAATGTATGGAAGAATAATCAAAAAGCATATGAGAACTTCCTTGCCACACTTTGCTTGCAAGAAAGGAGAAATAATAGTAAGGGAGAAAATGTTAAAATACAAATACTACTTTAATAGTCTGAAGATGAAAGATTTGATATATTTCCCCATTTTTCCAAGTGTGTTTTAGCACTTAGAGGAGAGTAACAATTTTCTTATAAAACAGGCTGAAATTTCATACCCTATGAATGCAGTTAATGATAGAAATAAATAAACCAAAATATAAACCAAAAATATTGAAATTCAGTCACGTTTGAGCTGCAAAGGAATTTGCAAGACTAAACTTTGGGTTCCTTTTTTAAGTATCCCCACATTTCAACGAAGAAATAAAGATCACTAACCTGAACACACATTCAGAGTAAAGATTTTTTAAGTGGTTGCCTCTGGAGAAGGCGAGCTGTGACCATCCTTATGTGATTTAATCAGTCACCAACCACCTGCAATGATCTGGGCCACACAGGAGGATGAACATTGTACAAGTGTTGCTGTGTCCACCTCCAGAAATTTGATTTTATCCTGAAAAAACCAGAATTGAATACAGCAAAGCTACACAGAAAAGCAGAATGACACTTGATGGCTACAAAGAAAACAAGAAAGAATATCAGAAGTTAAAGAAAACTTCTAAATGTGACCTTCCACTGCTTGGAAGTGCCCATCACTTATATGCCACTACCTAAAAATGTAAAAGCTATATCGGGATGAGGCTAGGAGGGTGAAATATTAGCTGAGAAAATGACAATGTTCTTTGTTGGTGATTTATTCTAGCTTCAGTTAATGTGTTTTCTTAAGCTTTTGGATAGTGTCATCTTCATTCTCGATTGTTAAGTTTCAGACATGCAGCTATATTATTAAAAATTCTTTTTGATAGAATTAGACTATCATTACCAGGTAATGAGAAGAACATTACTGACTTTGTGAGGAATTATGTCTTCCAGGATTTTCATCTAAATTAAACTTTGGTCTGACTCAAAAGAATAAATTGTCTCTGAAGTCTGCCGTTTCCTTGGTGATATTTTTTTATTCTTGTGTCGTAATGCAAGTAGAAGAAACATTTGAAGCTTTGGTTAGATTACTTTCCAATAGTGCAAAAATGGGAAGATCACGTAAAAATTGAATGATGCCAAATGAATGGAGTGGAGAGTATGCAATTATGGCTAAAGCAGGATTAAATAAGCAAAGGTTAAGTGCAAGCATGACATGGCAGAGAGGGGAAAAAAGGAAAGGAAAATTTCCCTGTGCTTCTTTTCATAACTCATACATGTGAGTTCTCCAAGCCATAGATAATTTATAGATATCATATGTATCAGGGTTGTGCAATGCTATGGAAGTGCACAGAGATCAAAATGACTGCGGGTTAAATGGCAGAAATTACTAATAAACGCACACGGAAGAAAGGCAGAAATGCTTTTTTTCATACTATATATATTTCATACTATATGTATATATATATTTCATACTATAATATTTTTAAATCCATGTATATGTACACACAAGTGGAAGGGTAAATGCAAATACCGTAGAATAAGTTTGGGAGTCCAACAGAGATATGTACTAATTCCTCTTTTTTTTTAAATTCAAGTACTTTCTTTAAACTTCTATCGTTATCTGGAACTAGAAATAAATAAAGCAACTACAGTCACTACCTTGTAGAAAATCCACGCACCAAAAGACTTCATGAAGAGCATAAACTATTCCACAGTAAGAAATCCAATCCAAAGAACTTCTTCACATACTCAGTACCTGTTCAAAGGGGATAAAAATTGTATGAAAATCTAATAACTCGTCAGAGAGAAGAATGAATTCAGGAACTGCCCAGAATATATTTCATTGCATAAAAAAACCGTAGTGTGAGTAGAGAGCTTTCAAAACAGGTTAATCTGAAAAAAACACCAATATCTTTAAAGAAAGACCTCATTTCGATATTTATACCGACTAATATCAATGGCATCAGCACTTCTTGGAGGAGAACCTCGTGGGTTTACCTTTGAGAATGCTCACCACACTTGAGAATGCTCAGCACGCCCTTGCCTCCTTTGCACCTTGACAGATGTCCAGAAGCAGCATTGTTGGAAGCACGGATTTATTGCTGATTTTCAGGGCAGTTTGTCAGGCTGGTGCCACGCATTTGTGTCTGATCAGAGCCAGCCAGCTCTTTAAGGGTCCGTGTGTAGAACCCCTCCTCCCAGGGCAGAAGAGCCTCCATCACACCGACGTTATTTTACGATGATGTGTTACAATTTCAGTCAGAAAAGGTCAGAGCTGGCACTGAAAGAACAGAGATTTATCATTCGGAGGAGGATTGCATTGCAGCCCATAAAGCAGTCAGCGCTACCATTTAGACAAAACCCACAGTCAGAACAGCAGCAATACCACAGTCCCGTGGTGTTTAACTCCTGCCCCCGCAGGAGGTATGAGAATAATCCCATTTTCAAAAACTACACTTCTGTGCCTTTTTAGTCTCTCCTAATTAAAGCAATAAATAATAATTTGTTTAATAATGGCTAAAGCCACCACCCAACCTTGATTTCCACCCCCCATAGACCAATATTCTTTCAAATATTTATGAAATATTAATTAAAGTTTTTTTGTTAGGCCAGGACAGAGAGACTGAAAATTAGACAAACATATGTGATTATTACTCTGCAAACATGATCAAGGACATCCTACATTTTAAATTTTATGTGTTAAGAAATCTAAGAAGACAGATAAGCCTTAATAAATCAGCCTTTTACAGAAGAAGAGTTCAATCAATATTCTAAGAAAAATATTCACCTGGCTGGAAACATTTGCACTAAATTTGGAGGCTATGGGATGTTGGCTTGTGTGAGGACTCAGGGTAATTTTCTAGACAGAATATTAATTTCATTCAGAAGAATTTGTACTTTATGAGTTGAAATGACAAAAATAAACTCTGCTTAGTTGTTAGGATCTATGCCTGATTTGTCCACAATTGAATATTTACCTGGGCTTTGCATCCGTCACAGCAGGGAAAAGGCTCCGTTTGGGAAGGGACCCACAGGGTCCTGTTCAAACCCAGCCTGGAGAACAATAGGAAATAGTTAAAAAGAATGCTGCTAATATAAATGCAAATTCTTGGTTGTCTTTACCTCATCATCCCAAAGCACTTCCCCGAGTACCAGCGACTGTTTCATCATTTTCTGCTTATTTGGCCCATGCAATGAACACTTCACTGAGATGGGACTGATTTTGCTGAATAATTTGCTGCATTCTAAACTGTGGTTTCCCACTTAAAAAGTGTACCTTAATAACATCTTTTGTTCTTGTGTATAAACTACTTTAAAAACCTTCTGCAATAGTAAAAAAAAAAAAAAATTCTTCTAATTTCTTGAAAGCCTTCAATTAGTGGAATACAATCTCTCTTCGTAGGTTGCATTAAAAACATTATCTTTTAATTCTTATCAGCATCATTAGCACATTTCATAAATTCAGTGTCCAGCTTCAGAAACAGAATTATCATAACTGTTTAACAGAAGTATCTTTTTAAAAATAAGCCAATCCTAATTAAGAAAACCAAGTGCGAAAAATACTTAAATTTCTTCTAAATTCCATTTGGGGAGCAAAAAGCCAGATTTATTTTATTTATGCTTGAGAAGTAAGAAAGGAAACAAGCAAGGCAGGATTTCTGTGCAGTTATCTGGAGCCTGGAGAATTTGGGGCCATGGAGATGTCAAGATAAGATCTTGGGCTTTAAAAGACTTCTGTGGAGCACAGAGGACTGACTACAGCTCAAGTAAACCAAGTCTCTGTAGAGTCGATACATCCTCAAAAATTTCAGGATCAGAAACTAATTTACTCATCATTTCCACCGTGGAAAATTGAGTTACAGGTGCCCCTTGTAACTTAGACTTTTACATCTTTTTAAATTATAAACAAAATCTTCCAACATGTCTGGACTATACAATAATAACCATTATAATTCAGATAGGAATTACTGCCTGAATATGCTAATAAACATTGTTGTTAAGTAAGGCCAGAAAGAGCATCTGTGCCGGAATTGGGAGTGGAGTGGTTGCACCTCAACCCGAAGTGCAACATCAGTGTCCTCTTTCACCTGGCCGGAGAATTCCTTGGATTTAATCACGTTACGGTTTCTCCAATTAATCACTGGGTTGGTTTTTTTATTTCTGTCTTTAAATAGAAGGTTCCTTGACAGGAATCGAGGCTTTTGGTGACCTCTGAGCTCGAGGTGAAGCAGCCGAGCCCAGGATGTTGTGGAGCAGGAAGGGGTTTGCCCCGTTGAGCGCAGTCACCCAGCAGCAGCTGCAGCATTTGGGAACTCGGAAGCGGGGGAAGAAAAGGCATGAACGTCATAAATCTGACTGCTTTAAATAATGTGTGACCTAATACACTGCTTTAAAATATTGAAATTTCAAATTATCAGTGATTCCTCTCACACCTGATATGCGGGGATGTTTCAGCAGTTTCCATTAGGGCTGCAATGACAGCTGCTCCGAATTGCTGATCCTGACAACTCCGCCGCGCTGGCTGTAAATCTGGGGAAAACGCACCCCTAAAAACCAGCTGCTTACACGAGGGAGAATCCACAAAATTGTTGGAAGATACTAAAATAGATGCTAAAAGCTTACTTTTACGATTAAGATACGTATGCCAAAATATATATTACTCATTACGTGTTGTAAAGACAAGGTAAGTGGGATATGAATTCACATGCTACATTACAATACAATATTTATGGTTAAGCTGCCTTATTTCTAACACAGCAACTTCAAAATCCATCAAGCTGTACACTTATGGAGATAGCAGAGAAAAATTTAAGGAATGGGACCCTCTGAAAGAAAGACTTGTTAAAATGTGTGTAATCAAATTTAAAAGAAACCTCTTTATAAATGATAGAGTGGTAAACAAAAAATTCATCTAATTGTCATATATGCACATATGAAGCACATCACGAATCTCTGCAACAGCTGTTCTTTTACTGTGAAAATAATCTCTAGAAATATCTGAATTTGTTTTGCTTGCTCTGACTACCCAGGAGTTTATTTTTGTGAATGTTACAGCTCTACATTTACGGGAGGCAGAAAGAGAGAGTTAACGACGTTCTGAGGCCAATAAGGCACAGATCACTCAAACCTGCCACCAACACGCCTTGGATAATCTTGTTATTCTCATTGAAATGAGGTTCAAGACATAACAATTTGGGGCCTGCATTTGGAAAATCATATTTATTAATATATCAGCTTCATCAAACTAATTTCTCCCATTGTACTTTTTATGGCTGACTTCCCCTAACCAAAATGTCCTTTGCATGGCATAATTTGACCTGATTTTGCAGAACTATTACACCTTTACCATTCTACCTTTAAGAAAGGCCTCTCTGAAAATTAGCTCCATCTTACCTTTTTGCTGTCTGCTATCTTCTGGATCATTTGGGTTTTAAGCAAATGTTGAAGAGCCTCTTTCATTTTCTGTAAATTTCTGCTTCCTTGTTTGTGGTGCACTTCAAACAGATTTTGAAGCCTTGACTCCAGATTCCAAAGCTCCCTCACGCTTAGTCCCCTGGCACTTCAATCACATTGACTTCACTAATTAGTTTCCGTAATTTCTCAGTCTGCTCTTTTGGAATTAGGAACCTTGAGTCACCAACCCGGTTTTGTTTATCCTTCTATTTAACTGGGAACACATCAGTTTGTACCTATTCCCTCCAAGGTTACTGTCTTTGACCAGCTGGTCGTTCACCCTCCTGCTGGTCCAGTGGCTGCCCAGAGTGAGGGAATGTGACGCATCCCAAAGTTTCCGGCATTCCTGGCATCACTCGCTCCAGTTGGGATGTGCAGATGCAATATCTGCTGTAATGACACAGAGCTTGGTACAATTCCTCTCTCCATGACATTACCACTCTATTTAAATCTGTCCATGGAAAGTGGAGCAGAACAAAACACCAGCTTAGAGAATGCTCTTTCCCAATCTTTCCCCAGCATTGGTTTTCTGATTCTTTCTCTGTTGGGCTGGGTCTTTTTCTAAACCACTCTGCCTCTTCTTCCTTCAGAACCCAGCTGCTTAAAAGGCAAGGACTCTTCAATCCCACTGTTCTGCTTTTGATACCTCTTCAACAATGCTTCTATTATTTTCCTGATGATTTTTCTAAAATGAAAAATTATCTGACATTGGGAAAAAAATAGCCCAAACTGGTTTGTTTCAGATGTTGCTGCACAGGAACATGAACTCATATCCACTCATTCAGTGAAACTTGAGCTCTGGCTCTGTCTATAACATTTCACACGGCATTCACACAGTTTTGTTGCTGGAGTGTTTTTTAATATTAGCAAAAATATTCCTCAAAAAGATTAAATCTGAAACTTTCAAAGGACTTGTGCAAGTCTCCTGTCATGGTACAAACAGCAGAAGGGGTGTGTGCACATCATACCACATCACAGGTATATTTATGGCATATACCATGCTCTGTACATATATTTGAGGTACTTTCTTACACATGTGTGCATATGTGTGAGAAACTTTAAAAAAGTACAGTTTATATGTATTTATACTTTTTCTGGTTTGTGAACAGAAAGGACAATGAATCCTCCAAACTGCCCAACCATTAAATGTGTTTTTTAAAGTCTCATTTTAACTATAATATTAATTATCTGTGTTTCAAAACTCCATCTTCTGCTCCACCTATTTTTATTTTTCTGCAAGTTTCTGCTTTGAAAAGCGAAAACCTTATTCAATCTGGTGTTCTGCTTTCATATATAACAAAGAGAATAAGTCTTTGTTATGTCTCACATTATTTTCTTTGTATTTGTATTCAACACACAACTGTGCTTTTTTTCCTAGTCTTTTGTTTGATTCACCAACAGATTAATTCGTCCTTCTAAATAAAATCTCATATTCAATTTATTCATAGGTTGCCTATAAAAAAGTTGTCTCTGTGTTATTTAAAGCACATTAATGGGGCAATATATATTAACATAACTTATCTTACATTTGTTTCCTGTGGGGTTTTAAATCTGGATAGTAACTGATTAAATAATGAAAAATCATTTTGCAAAGAATAATTTTCTGGCATTTTGACTTTGTTCTGTACCAAGATTTTTTTATCTTAGACCTCGATGCTGGCTCCAGGATAGGTTACTGTCCATCTGAGATAAACTATTAGTCAAGAGAGCTTAAAATGCACATCATAGTTTAAAATATATACATTTCAGCCTATCTTATCCTTTTGCATTTTAATATTGACCCAAAAAATTACCTTGTGAAATTGATCTATAAATATCTCAGGATGAAACAGTCGATTCGACCAGAATCAATTTAAGATTTCCTTTTTAAGAAATTAAAAAAGCCCCCATCCTGCACAACCTCTTTGATTTATAAGCCTTTCCCATAGTCTTAATTTGCGTAACTTCTTTTTTTAAGAAAAAAAATTAGAAATCAAGCCTTGTGCAAGTTCAGTTTGGCAGCAGAAAGTGATGGTGAAACTGCCTTCATTAATTCTATTGTACAACAGTATTGATTCTGAAACAGGATAAAGGACTGTGTGCAGAACGTCAAGGGGACACAGAGCTGAAGCAAACCACGAAAATGTAAGGAATTCACTCTTCAGGGTGATTTTTCAGCAAAATAGGACTTGTTATTGAGAAGATTTAGAATCAAATGTAATGTAGGAATTGTCACAGCCGTGGTAGGAGAAAAAGTTGGAAACCATAGAAAAAGAATTATCCTGTAATGAGCTCTGGTCAGAATGAGTAAGTCCTTGAGTGGGATTGTGACTGCACAAACAAAGACACTGGGGACCCAGACTTGACATCGATTGCTCAGTTCCTTTTCAACTCGAAATGAATTCTCAAACACTTGCTGAGATTGAGTTCCCATCCAATGGCAAGCATGTCATCGCAATTAATTTCATTTTTATGGCTGTTTTCAGACAAAAAAAAAAAAA
>VZTF01004921.1:1596146-1621882 GCA_013397755.1 Cnemophilus loriae | reverse complement strand
AAAAAAAAAAAAATCACTTTTTAAAAATCAAACCCAGCCCTTTTAAGCAGCGCTGCAGAACATCAGCTGGTTGTTAATTTACTGTAACAGATCCAAGTAACCCTTCACAAAACCAAAAACGTGTCTGCCACCACTGCAGCCATTTCATTCTCTGTTCTCAACTACAAGGTCACGTCATCCCCATGAGAGCAGCAGAGATTTTCATGGATCTCTCCATATTTTGAACTGTGGTTTTTATTTAACTACAGTCTACAACACATAACAAATAATTATCACACACAAAATCTGTTACGCAGAGCAATGAATCATACGTTCGAAAATTTGTTTTCAGAGGAAAAATGGTAAAAAATGGAATAAGGATATTAAAATGTTTCTAGTTTACTTCTGTGAGTTGATGATTTTTGGATCAGCAGAATAATCACCTGTAGCCGTGTCCAACCTCAATACTTACAGGAGTCCAGACCTTACCTGAAAGGCCGATGGAAGCAATCATTTCAGAACCGATCATTTCAGAGCTGAATGTCATTTTGCCCTTAATTTATGGAACAAAAGTATCATCACCATTACTTCTTTTATTGAAATCTTCCGAAATTTCAGCACCTTAAGAGCAGAGCTTTGCAGATGACTGTCGTCTCCACATCTTTTCACCCCAAAACATCCCTGTTCAAAATCAAAGCAGTCCCCACTGTCATTTCAAATGCCACATGGGAAAACAAAGCCCTTTCCATACACCTGATAAACTCTGTGTGCTGGGACTGCCCTCCCTGTGTTTGACCACGTTCTCCATCTTCCAGACTGCTGCTTCTATTTTCTCTTTTCCTTCTTTTAACTCAATGATTTTAACAGGACTTTAACTCAGTTGTTCACTCGAATACAATCCCACCTTAATATTCTTGAAAAAAATTGAAATTACATTTATATGTGACGGGGAAAAGAGTGATAAAATGTCGCAGAAAATTTGAGAAAACTGCCATTGATACAGTTTGATTTTACATTAAAAGCGTCCAGCATTCTGTAACACACTTGTATATAGTCTCTATGAAAAGACTGAACTGAAAATAGTATGGATATTTTCACAGAACATTTATAACAGAAAACAAGTCTAAAGACACAAGCCTTTGCTGGAAGCAAGAAAGCTGATGTGGATTACCTTTGACTTCTCTTTCACTTCATTGGCAGTACATGATAGCATACGGTTTTGACAGGAAAATAAAAGGAATTAACAAAATGGTAACTGAAGATGTGTTCCAACTTTAGATTCCAATTATAGCCCACATTGCTTAAAGCTAGGAAATGTGCAAACATCTAACACGGATGAAGGAGAGAGATCTAATGAAAAAGACAACATGACACGAGAACACCGAAGCAGAAGCAGCTAATTAAACCCATACAACTGCAAAGCAGATGAATTATTAAGAGAGGCAGAAGTTAGTGATAAACTTGTAGTGCTTTTATGCTGGAAGAAGATTTAAAATTAAACAACCTGTAAGCACAAGTTATATGCAAGGTTGGGGGGGGGTGGAATAATTTTCACTGCATTTAGTTTTTCTGCTGTAAACTACTATGCCATCCAAGCCACATATCAAAGACTTTAGGCCAGGTTTGCCTCTGGGCTAAAGGGTTTTGATAAAAAGCTGTGTAATGCACACTGGGAACTGCTTTATTCTTTGGAAGAGAAACCTCCGTCCACCGTCATTATTAAGAGCAACAAAGCACGGGGGTATTTCAAAGGCAATGTTCATTTTGCTCACCATGAAAGCTCGTTCTGTAATTAAAATAATCTGCAAAGCTTCCTCCTTGACAGAAAGGGATCTACTACTGATCTACAACAAAAGCAGTCTGCACAGCAGAATGAACTCTGGGAATTTGGGGATCTGGCATGGATCATTACCACTGTTAATTTTTGCCACTTGGAGTGCAACCCCAATGAAGCAATATGGAAATAAGATTCATTTAACCCTGGAAGTGTTCAAGGTGAAGCTGGATGAGGCTTGGAGCAATCTGGTCTAGTGGAAGGTGTTCTCTTCCATGGCAGGGGATTTGGAACAAGATGATCTTTAAGGTCCCTTCCAACCCAAACCATTCCATGACTCAACCTCCACAGGCAGCATGCTCTAGGAAGGGGTGACCAAAGGGCCATGCTCAGGTGTGGATGGGAGGATCCACATCTCCGTGCAGAACAAGGATCCGGAACACAGACTTGGGTGGGACAAAAGGAACAGCTCTTAGCTCTGGACAATGGTTCTGCAATCCAGGAATGGAAATCTGTGAGGGGAGACTGAGTTAGGACATCACCACATCCCCCAGACACTCGAAGAGTCCTATTTTTTCATGAGCAGTCCTCTGTCGTGTACATCTACTTGTTCCCTCTCTGTATTTTTGAACATCTGTATGGAGCTGAAAATCTACATTCCTGAGGTGTTTTTACAAACTCCCTGTTAATTTTTTGAAAATGTGCTGTAAAGTGTTCAAAGACAATAAATACTTACACTGGTAGTTTAGTGCTTGGAAGGTTTATGCGAGTTGCTAAGGTTTTTACAATTGTCTGTAACGCGTTCTCCTTTCAGCATTTCCACAGCAGTTACTTAAACAAGCTGATCATTTAATCATGTTAATGATTACACAACTCCACTGAAATCAGACTTAATCAGAGCAGATTTGTACATTCAACAAAGATGATAAACCCCTATAATCCAAACCTTTTGTATACACGCTGTACCTGCTTTCCCCAAATTACAGCAAAATATTCTAGTGCAAAGAAATCTCTTTATAATAAACTGGGTTTTAGCTGGAGTGAAATCCCATCCTTCCCACTCACTAGGCAGATATCACCTTCTCCATATTTTCTTTCCCAAGTTAGTATTTCTCTATTTAGTGAAACATAAGACTGAGCAGAACAGAGAAAGTCTCCACTGTAATTCACTGTTGGGCAACTCATTGAACTTTAAAACCCACCACGGATTAAACTGCCCCCCAAATGATACCAGGTCTGCATTTATAATGTAGATTTAACTCCTGAAATATCATTAAGTCTTCTGTTAATCCTCTTTTTTTCAAACACTGATTTCCTTCAAGAGAGATTTAGAGTCCACCCTGAAAATACTGTGGGAAGTCTTGGAATATCTCAAGCACTTTCTTTTTTATATCTATTAAAAAAACCATTTACAGTATATAGGTATTTTGGAGGACAATTTTGACAAAATCTTGTCTCTCTGTGTAATTAATTGAGAAAGCTTTACATATGAAAAAAAAGATCTACCTTTTTCCCCAGTATCAAGGAGTTTCTCACAATGATACTGAATAAGTTGTTCCTCCCAATCTGAACTGTTACACATAATTACTGTAGGAGCAGATGCTTCAGCTGTTTCCCAGTGATCACTTTCTCTGACCTAAATTACTTCGTTCTTTGCTTCTAATCATGGCTACTACAAAATTTGTCAAGTACTTTTAATTTAAGACCCTGAAAATATCAAAATAGTCCTTAAAGCATTCCTCATATCCTTGAAAAAGTCATGTGTGAAAGATTGTTTTTATCATAAGTTCCTTCCTACACTAACTTTGCAGTGTGCTTGGTTTCCCCAGTATCCCTGAACATCTGCATGCTCTAAACATAAAAAACAAAACCATTTCCAAAACTGATGGAGCAGGAATAAAACTGCCAAATACCAGCAAAGTGCAATAATTTGGGTTTACATTACCGGCGCGTTTCAGCTAAAATTTGCTAGTAGAACTTTTAAAAGTATGAAGTATTAATTTAAAGGAAGGCACATGGAGCCACCAAAGCTTCTCAGTCTCTGCTGCAGAGCCCCATGCACTTGTGGGATCACCAGTAAAGCAGAGACATGGACATACTGGGGCCGGGAGGGGATTAAGGGGCTGGAATATTTCACATACAAGAAGTTAAGAGAGCTGGATCTGCTCATCTGCAGGGACTCATGGTTCAGGGTGGGTCCTAGGAGTGGTGAGAGCGGCACAGAGCAGACCCTCCCCAGAAACAGGGCAAGAGGAAACAGGTGCAAATGTAAACACGGCAAATTGCACTTAAGACAAAGTTTTTTTGTTTTATTTTGGTGAGTTTTGTTTTCTGTGAGAGTGGTCGAACAGGTTGCCCGGAAAGCTGTGGAGCTGCCATCCTTGGAGATCTGCACAACCCAGCTGGACACAGCCCTAAACAACCTGCTCGGGGTGACTGCATCTTGATGCTGGGCTAGATCTCCAGAGATCCTTCAGTATTCAACTACCCGACTTCATTTCTTGATTTTCTGGTTGATCATTTTCTAGCCTCTGACACTGTGGCTGTCTTTTCACAAAAAGAATGCATTATGAATAATTTTTCTTAATAAGTGTAATTTCTTTTCAGGACCAACTTTGTTTCTCCTCAGTGTAGTAAAAGATACTGCAATTAAAGACAACTACAAAATTGTCTCTTGTTTTATGATCAGTAATATTTAGAATTAATTTTTTATTCTGTTATTAGACATGACCCAGACAAAAAACCCACATCAAACCTAAAAACCCCACGTAATAGATGAACAGTATCAAATTAACTTTCATTATTAGGCAGCTTCTCATTAATTTTCCTGAATTAAAAAATAAGCAAACCATTTTATATTCCTCTACATCCACCTAATATTATTGCCAACTGGAGCTGTCACAATTATTCTTTTAATAAGTTGTACTTAATTACCTTTTTATGTTTTTGAATAAAGACTGGAGAAAAACTTTCAGTACCTGAAACATAAACAATTAAGTGTTACAATGATCACATTTCACTGAAGGCTGAGCAACAGCCTTGAGATTATGAAAAGATATAAACCAAGTTAATATTCGAGAATACTCACAGGCACTGCCATTCCCTAGTGGGAAAACTGGGAGAGGCAAATGCTGTCCTGTGCTGGGCCTCAGTTTAAAAGAGATGGTCCAAAGTGAGGAACTCACTAAAGCATCGTGGAAAGGGCTCATGAGAGAACTGGAGAGTTGGGATGGGTGCCACGGAAATCACGGATCAGCCCAGCGGCCTCGGGAGCTGTGCACCAGCAGCTCTTCCACTTCCCTGGCGGAGGCCACGGCCAACCCAAACTTACTTCCAGAGTTTTATTCACACAAATTGAACGAGCATTCTTTTAGCCATGGCCAACCCAAACTTACTTCCAGAGTTTTATTCATACAAACTGAATGAGCATACTTTTAGCTGAATTAATCTTAGTATCTAGCCCTGGCTTGAGAAGGAGGATGAAATGAGGGACCTCTACAAGTCATCCCAACCTCATTTTTCCTCCAGTTGCAGCTACACAATTCTCTATATTGAGATATTTCTCAAATATTGATGCCTGTGCTCTATTTGAGATTTTATGGCTCAGTTCCTTTTCTTGGGGGCATTTTCATTGAAATTAATGCACATCTTACATTCTTTTTGAGATACATTCCACACCACATCTCACCAGGGCCATTATACTTAAACCGAGCATTTTTTTCCTGAACTTTTTTTAAAAAATCATGCCTACTTCTTTAAGATTTCTCCTCCTGTATCCATTTATTCTCGAGGAAATGAGGAAGAATCATAATTTCAGGTCTTTTTATTTTACTTTTCAAGGTATAATGCATCATTTAAACAGGAAATATAGCTCTAAAAGTTGCTGTTAAAGACCATGAAGCAGAAAAATAATATGTAGTTCCTTTGCAAGGTTTTTATCTTTACAGCATTACTAACTGTGACATTTATCCTGCTTAACCTCACCAAATGTACCCCAGGGAAATGTCAACAGAGTCTTATGGTTTTAATACAAATGAATTATCAAAGAGTTTGAATAATGTAATCATCTTAATGTATTCAGTTTTTATAATGAACATCTGTTATGGGCAGAGAGAAGCAAAATGACTGGTTAATGCAATAATTAAATAAACAATTAAACTCAAAAATTATAAAAACCTGATTTTACAAATTTAACTATTTAGAGCAACAAGTTGAAGAAACTGCCACTGAAATACTCCCTCTATCCCTTATTTCTGTTGGATGCATTTTTTTTCTTTGATGGCATTCATATATGTTTTTCAGATGCTTGTTCTGGCTGTAATCCTGTTTACAAAGCCAGCTTGTTCCCCGGATAGAAATCTTCTCCCTTGAGTGATGCATATTTGTGTTCTTAAAGTTGCTGCCAAATCTCTTACTTTACACGCCTCTGCCAATAATCCTTTCGCAGAGTATTTTCTGTCAACTCCATTTATTAAGAGGGTTGTTTTCAAACATCCTGCTTGCATACATTACTGGGATTCTGCTCTCACGGGAGCACATTCTCTAATTATCGAGATGGTCTAACAAATGCCTGTGATATTTACTGCTATTATATTTTATTCTGGCATTGCACTCTCTGACCTAAATAAAATATCTGGAAAATTGGCATGAATGATACATAATTTCGCAGTCTACACTCTTTCGAGCTACCCTTTATGAGTAATTCCAAGAAATCATGAATATTTTGTTAAGGAAATCACGCTGTCATTTGCTATTCAGAAAATAAACATCCTGTTTTATCCGAGTTCCTGAATGACATTTCTCCCAATCTCCGTGCTCTGAACCTTGTTCAGACGCTGTAATCAGTTTGTTCTTTTGCTCCTGAAATGCTGTAATTTGAATATACTTTGGGAACACTTGTCAGCTTGCCTTTGCACATCCATACACACAGAACAGTTTAGGTTCTGAGCATGCAAATCTGGCATATCAAAATTATATTCAGAATCCCTTGCCGGGTTGGTTCAAGGCTGGATTCATCTGCTTTTGCTTGGTGGCTATTTGCTGCTCACAATTTGTTAAACAGGGATAATTCAAGCTCCATTCAGAATAATACTGCAATGAAAGTGAAGGTTATCACATGATTAAAGGTCCTAATTACGCTTAGATTAACCTCAGAATCACCACAACAGAGAAAATTCCTGACTTTGGCCATGACCACAACTTAACTGGAGTCTAACATATGATTTTTTTTTTTTTTTTAACTGAAATTTATTTCTCACTGAGATCCACATCCTCAGTGTCAATGACTGTATCTAGAGGGGTTACATAGCTCCAAAATGGTATTTACAGCTTCTGGTGTATTGACTAGGAAGAAACACAAAATGGTTCTACCTGAATGGAGGAAAGAAGGTCTGTACTGCTGTCCTGTCAGGATTCACAATTTATAACCAGCACTAGAGTAATTTTCCCTTCCTTTATTTAGAAAGAATGATTATGGTAATGTACCTGAGAAATTCTCAGTATGATAATGGTGTTTTCTTTCTGTATAAAACGTTCCAGTCATAACACATTAGATACAACAGGCAGGTTCAAAGCTGATTTAAATGTACATTTCTGTCACCACTTTATACCACCTTAAAAATCTTCCTGTTGAAAGAATGACACAAGACGATGAAGATCTCAGAAATCACAATTAGGCAGAGTATGATAATTATTTCTGAAGATGAGTTGAGATGGGGAAGTGAGGAATCCTGGCACCGCTGGCTGCTCACCCTTTCCTAGCCAGGGAGTAAATGTGTGTCACACATGACAGCTCTGAGACCTGGGCACACAGGCAACTTTTCTCACAGGCAAAATCAGGCATTTTAGTCAAGACTTAATGGAGAAGTTGCTGCTGTCAAAATCACACCAACATAGGCATAATTTTCATTCTTGTATTCGCAGTCGTCATTCCTAAGGAAGCACAGAGAGCAACCAAACCAGAACCTGTGGCTCTGAACATCACTCGTTCCCTTCCCTGTCTGTTGGCATTGATTCCCTAGCTGAGGATGCCCTCACCTGATTGTGGCTTTCCTTTCCCTTCCCTGTCTGTTGGCTTTGATTCCCTAGCTGAGGATGCCCTCACCTGATTGTGGCTTTCCTTTCCCTTCCCTGTCTGTTGGCTTTGATTCCCTAGCTGAGGATGCCCCTCACCTGATTGTGGCTTTCCTCTCCCTTCCCTGCCTGGTTACCACAATCAACCCTGAATTTTACTGCACCCCATGTTCCTTTACTCATCCCCCTACTCGGTCCCAATTCTTTCGAAACCACTGCATCATCCAAACTCTTTCAGCCCGACCATCTTCCCCAGGAGACAGAAAACAACGTGCTTTTCTTAGGATGTTCTACACGGTTTTCTGTGTATAATTATTTCCCCCTATAGCCAGATTGTGCTGAATCCTTTCAGGAGTGTCGATACTTTGGTCATCCACAGATCCACATCTATTCCACGGATGCAGGGGACGAGGACTCTGGGTATCAGGTGTGGTGTGAGCATAGCTGCTCTTTCCTCTGGAGTTGGAGGGACCTGGAATAACTGGAGAGGAGATCTCACCTAGGGCAAGGTGTGAAACTGAGGCCAAGCTGAGGTATAGGAGAAGCAATGTTGTGTATGAAAACCAACCAGGATTTAGATAAATCTGGAGCCCTTGGAAGCCCTGGCTGATTGCTGTCTCTTCACATTCAGGCAGAAATGAGAAGGATTGCACTTCTTGACACTAAATGTCTGGATTCTGCCCCAGTTATACTTTAAATGCCTTTTGCAAACTAAGCCTGGGTCTTTTAAAATTAATTATCTTTAATTACCAGATTCACTCCTCTGTCCTCGGAAAACTGTCACTTCGTTTTCTTTGTTCTAATATTTGCTTACCTTCCCAGTTAAATGTGACTTTGCAGAATGAAATTCTCAGTTGGTACAGCAGGGTATTTCTAGCTAATTTCCTTAATACCCAAAGGATGCTCATAATCTGGACTTTCAGAAATGACTATTAATTTCTTTGCTGTATATTCCCTCCTTTGATCTCAGTTATTTTACAAGGTCAGTTCTAAGCACAACTTCATAAATTTTCAGATACCTCCTCCAATTTCATTTTCTGTGTCCTTCAGCATTAGCAGTCGCAGGTAAATTATACCCTAGCTTTTTTCCCAATGCTTTTCCACTTCCCAAAGATGTCACTGCTGTTTTCCCTGGAGGTTCACTTTGCATGCCAAAACCCAAGATCCCTTTGACATAACACTGCCTCTCCAAATTTCACCTTTACATGGCTCCTGGAGTTGCTCATTTTCATTAATATTCCATTTATATGATCCAGCACATCAGATTCCAGTAATGCATTGAAAATCACAATTGGTGTCACCTCCTTTGCTTCTGCACTCTCTTGTTTCTGTTTGTTTCCTCTCTTCCCATACAGCGATTTTAATACATTTACATGGTTCTGCTAATCTGATTTCTGTCTCGAATAATGCAGTTCTGAATAAACTGAAATTGCCTGGCACATTTTAGCTCAAGTGCCACTCGAACTCTGCTCTCCTTCATCAGCCCCTCTCACCCAAAACAGGTCTTGAAGGCATTATTGTCCAAGCAATAAAATGAAAGAAATTTCTATTCAGAGAGCATTTATTGCTGAAAGTGATAACTCCTTGTCCAGGCGAGTTTGTGTGCTTTGCTTTTCATGGAGTTCTTTAAAGGCAGAGGGGAAAGCATCATCAGAGGGGAAAGATTTTGACAAAGACAAGTATATCAGTTAAAGAGAAATGAAATTATTTCAGTGCTTGAAAATGAAAATAAACCAATTTTCTAGGCTATATTAAAAATATAATATTTATGTTAATATTATAAAAATATAATATTAATAATATAATGTTACTTGGAGGTATATTTGGTGTAATGGATCATAAGATATACGCTGGATAATGGCAGAAAATCCAAGAAGTCTGTCTGTGATAATGGGTTTGTAACTTTAACTGACATTCAAATCTTGTTTAAACATCGGCCTATTGAACTGTTAGTCTCTCTATTTAATTGAGTTTAAGGCTAAAATAGAAAAGATGTTTTAATTTTTAACCATGGCCACTAAGAACTCCTAAAGTGATAANNNTTAATTTTTATATATTATTATATAATATAATATATATATTATATTTATATTATAATTTTAATTTTTTAATTAACCAAGGGGTTTTTTTTTAATTCAGTAAAACTGACCTTACAGTCTTAAAACTGGCCTAGTCTTTTTGAGGACCTGGTTACCTCTATGTGATTTTCACTCTCATATTTTGCCTTTTTTAACTATGTCTCGTTCTCTTTCCTTCCTTGGAAGCAGAATTGAGTTTACTTTTCAAAATCATGTAAAAGGTTGATATTATTTCTCACACAGATTACAAAGCAATTTCCTTTGGTGCTGCCAAGCCTAAGAAAGAAGAGAATATTTGAGCAAAGGGTATTTTTTACCCTTCTTCCAAAGCAGAGCTAATGATGAAGCTTTGGCAGGAGAAACAATTTCATCTTTGCAAAACGTTCAACTTACAAACCCATATTTTTTTCTTACAGAGTCATCCAGAGTTCATCCCTTAAGAAGCTTTTCCTATAAAAAAATTCCCCATTCTCCAAATCATTCCGTTGAATACAAAGACACTCAAACTCCTGGATTCTGGTCCTTCTCCTTGTTTTCCCTCAGTATATTCTGATATATGTGTGAAACAGCACAAAAATGTGTCTTGCAGCTGAAATTGCTCTGGCCCCTCTATTTTATCTCTATTTTTTCTGTACCCTTCTTGGACACACCTCTCCACCCCATCAGCCGCAGCAGCAGGTTTGGCTGCAGAGGGATTTTCTCTGCTTGGGCTGGCAAGTTATTCAGGGTTTTTATCTTTTTCTCCACAGGTTGGTTTGGTCGTTTTTTGATTTGGGTTGGGTTTTTTTTTTAATAATTCTGCTACACATTTTGTTCACAGATTGGAAATTCTACCCAGTCCCTCTGCTGCCCAAAGCCATTGTTCACCAGTTTGGCCTGACGTCCCACACAACTGGAAATTTGCAACTGGGAAGGTTAAAGCAGAGATCAGCCTCTGGGTTCTGGCTCTTCTTTCACAGTGGGAGTCTTTCAGAAAGACCTGGTCTGATTTTTGTGATTTTGCTTTAGAGATATGGAACAGACTGCTGTGAAATTTGGTCACTCAGATCTTTCACGGCTCGCTTTTAGTGGGAAAATTTAGGATCAATAAGGGGACAGAGGACTCCAAGTCTCCAATAACATTAGAAAATATCGCAATAAATTACTGTATTTTTGTTCGCACTGTGCTGTTCACTTACTAAAATAAATTAAAAAAAAAAAATCCTCAAATTCCCAATACCTCTTGGATTCAGCAACATTGACTGCAAGCAGCACATCAGAAGGATCAAATAAAACCCCCCACACTAACACCAAGAGGCTTAGCTTGCCAGGAAAAGAATTAGTCATAGCTTCTATCAAGAAATTGATTTATGATACACAAACAAACACATAAAGCTTCCACCCATTTCAGAGCCTATTTTTTGAGAGCAAATTGAACACTGGAAATGTGGTCTCCAAACAAACTATCCTCTGACTGCCATTAAAATAAGGCAAAATTAAATGTGAATAATTTAAAAAATGCAAAATTAAATTAAATAGTAAATTAAAGGCTAGATAATGAATGCATTCTGTTCTCAGTACCAGATGCTCTTTTCTTCTGAAAGCCTAAAATTTACGAGTAAAGAGAAAAAAAAGTTCTCAATTGCTGATAAACAGATAATTAGAAGCAAACTAAGCTTGAAATTAGATTATATATTTTTACAAGAGGCTGTATACCTAAAGATTTACAAAATAATTGCAGGGAAAGAAAGGTAGGCTTTAATTTGTTGAAGCACAGGATGAGGCAAACTTTCAGAGACCGAGCTTGAAATGAGAGCCTTTTGTAGTACAAAAACACGATGAGACAGCCTTTCATAGCATTTCAAGCTTCTCCATAATATATTGTCATTGCAGCCAAAGAACCCGTCATATATGATAATTTTCACACAGTTTTGAATAAAAACTTCAAATGGATCAAAAGAAAACTTTCAAGTTGCTTTGTGGTTTGTAAATATATTTAGAAATTGCTTTGTACCACAAACAATGGCACTCTAAGCGCTTCAGAAAGAAAGCTGTTAGTTATGTTACCCAACAAAAATCACGTTATTTGCTGAAAATAGTTTACAATGATTACAGTGGATAGAAACATTTATGTAAACAGCAAAATACTGGAATGGCTCTGCAGAGTGTATTGTACAACAACAGCCACATTGATTAAAGCTACTGCTGAATCTCCTATTTTATTGCTTTCAGTTCTCTTACTATCCTGGAGAAAATGATTGAATTCTCTCGGCCCCAAGAACGTGTGACTCGTTAAATATTTGAAAATATGTAAGTATTAGACTGCACAAACCTAGTAATTTCCTCTGATAAATAACCTAGGGGAGAAAAGCTGATACTCATTATCCTCAGCACATTCACCATTTAAAGCTGCACATTGCAGTGAACTGTATAAAATATATCACTATATCTCACTTGTTGACAGTAAAATATCATCTAAAATATGCTGTAGACCTCTAAAATATGTTATATGTTATAAAATATCAAAGACAAAGCCCAGGCTGACATCGAGGGAGGTAGCACCATATAAAAATAACACATATTGCCCAAAATAAGCTGGTTAAGGAAGTTATTTATGCATCCACCTGCTCAGTACAGAACAGCGAATTTCCCACTGATTTCTGCATTTTCCAAACTGTCCAGTTTCTGCTTTAACTCAGCACTTCTTGGCCAGTCTGTTCTCGTGGCTCTGCCTCAACTAACAGGAGAGGGGCCCCCAAAACTTGCCACTAACTGGTAAAGCGATTTGGAGCCAGACAGAAAAACTTTGCCTGTTTCTATACCAAAATTTGGAAAATGAAAATCAGAACTAGTTTTTTTTTTTTCAGTGGAATATTTCCATTTTCTCAGGACAAACGTGAGCACGTTGGCAGAAACACACAACGTAACGCACTTAGGGCATGGACGAGAGCACAGAAAGCTTTTCTTTATTAAAAATTTTATAGAAGATGATTTTTTTTTTTTCCCATTAGGACCAGACCCAAATCCTTATTTCATTTCATGACAAATGTTGGAGGAATTTACACTGAGAGATTCCCCTAAATGCTGTATGTTGAGAGATACCGTGCTAGCCATGTAATCTTTATCACGGCTATACAGGGAGGTTTTATTCATTTTCAATCATACAGATCCCAAAACAATAATCCAAAAGGCAGACTTAACTGAGTTCCCTTGGAAGCACACCACTCAGATTATTTTCTCTAAATCTCTAAGGCCATTAGCAGAAACCTGATAAATGAGAAATAGTGCTGGGTAAAAAGAATGTTACTGCAAGGCTATAATTTCATTTTATAGAATTTTTCTAATATTTTAAGCTTTAATAGTGCTAAGATTAACTGAATCATACTTCATTACATTAGTTGGCTTCAAATATTTTGCCTCATGATTTCATCAATGGGAAGTATTCTCTTTCGTGAACACAAATTTTGCTTTGTTTTTAAGGTATTTCTAATAACGAAAACAAACAAAAACCCCCCAATCCGTATAACCTTAAAAATAAAATTGCTCGCTCAAATATGGATTTACGAAATACTTCTACATTCCTTTTGTACCAGAACTCCAGCAATTAAGAGTTGGACAGCATTTAATTAGCTTGTCAAGTCTAGCTACAAGCTCTTATAGATACTTTTTTTCCCTTCAAAACAATTGTATCGAAATTTTACAGTCTGCCTCTTCACAGGCTGAGCCTCCCTCCTGAAAACAAATGATTTTATTCCTTCTGGAGATGTGAACCATGCACTAAATCCCATGCCATATAAATCACACCTCCTGGACACAGACAGATCAAACATAAAAAGTCTAAGCCTTAATCCTCATCCCCAGACAATGCAAGCAACTTCAGAAAGCAAATATATCATGTGTCTGAAAAAGGCTGATTCTGCTCCAAAGTCAGCAACACACAAACCCCACCGAGCCCCCTCGTGCCTTCCATGCCAGTTTATCCTTCATTTCACAAAAGGATCCTGGAGCTGTCCAGCAATGGTGAGTTTTTAACAGCACTACAAATAATTTATAATCATAATTTCCTTGAAGATGCTGAACTAAACTGAGAAAATGCTGGGTTGACATTTTTCTTCCTTTGCTGCTTGAGGATGCCCACGAATGCATGAATAGAGGATCATGGAATCCACCCAGCAGCACCTCCACGTTCACCACTAATCCATGCCCTCGAGTGCCACATCCACAGGTTTTGGAACACTTCCAGGGATGGTGACTCCATCAGTGCCCCGGGCAGCTGTGCCAATGTTTGATAACCTTTCCAGGAAGGAATTTTCCCTAATATCCAATCTACACCGCCCCTGGCACAGCTTGAGGCTGTTCCCTTTCATCCTGTCCCTGTTCCCTGGGAGCAGAGCCCGACTCCCCCGGCTGCCCCCTCCTGTCAGGGAGTTGTGCAGAGCCACAAGGTCCCCCCTGAGCCTCCTTTTCTCCAGGCTGAGCCCCTTTCCCAGCTCCCTCAGCCGCTCCTGGTGTTGCAGCCCCTTCCCAGCTCCGTTCCCTTCCCTGGACACGCTCCAGCCCCTCAATGTCCCTCTTGTCCTGAGGGTCCCAGAGCTGTCCCCAGGGCTGGGGGTGCCCCAGCAGGGCCAGCACAGGGGACAGGCACTGCCCTGATCCCTCTGGGCACACCATTCCTGATCCGAGGCAGCTGCCAGTGGCCTCTTGCCCACCTGGGCTCGCGTCCGGCCAACGTCCACCAGCCACACACTTCCCACACGATCCTCCACCTTCTTTGAAGTCATATGTGCTGCAGATGATTTGGGCAGCAAAGAGCTGAACTTTCAGGTCATTTTAGCAGCTTAAACACTTTATTAAAACTCTATCAAAAAAAGCAGAAACAATTCCTGACTAGCACCGTACTGCAGGGGAAGGATATTACTGTTCTGAGCTGCATTAATCATGTGCAGCATCTTTAGGAACGCTCAATGCAGTTGTTTTGCTGGAGAATCAATTTCGGCATGCCAGTGCTCTATTCCATATCATGTTCTTCGTAAGACAATGAATAATCCTCACCTAAAGAGCAATTACAGATCCATAATTTCACCTCTTTCATTTCCCTTAATGAGAGAAAGCATGAAGGGCAGAAAATACAGGCAACCCCCAACTGCCACTAACGGTAAATGAGATTTGCAGAAGTAACTTATTTGAAACTTAAATGTCTGTATGTATCTGCCGTGTAATTAGTTCATGCTTCTTTCTAGATGCCAGCATTCTCCTGTATCTCCACAGGTGAAATGTCTTTGTCTCTTTAGGGACCTTAAACAAAGTTCACAGGCACCCGTCAAGCATTTCTTGTGTTTCTGCTCTCCTCAAAGAAAAGCTGATCCAGCCAAAGATTGCAGGGCCCACTGCATGCTGTGTCCAGCTCAGAGCCTGTGCATGAATCCTGATTTTCTGCCAGAGGAAATGCTCTGAATCTACATCACAAAAACAGAGGATGTACCCTCAGATCCTCAGTTCAACCAAGCAGCTTTGCCTGATAGCCGAGGTTCCTTTGTAATCCACACAATCACTTTCCACCTTGCTAGCAAGTTTAATTTTGCCTAGAAAGAATTTTTATATGCTAATTTTATACATAATAGTTTTCAGAATACAGCATGACATATGGGAACAGCAGCTTAACAAATTTCATAAATGTAAATGCTTGTCTCAAACAATGTCACAGAGCTTTGAATCTTGTGACTTTGTTTTCTCCCCTGTTAACTGGCAATCCACCTCTGAAAACATAAAAACTAACTCAAAGTTTAAATTTTTCCCTTCTCTTTATGAAGGATCATTAATAGTATGTGACCCCATATGGTAACACAACATGAGGTAACACATTCTTTAAAGTGATTTCTCGGACAGATTAAAGCAAATCTAGTTATTGGCAGAAAAATGACGTTTTCTTCCCCCCCTCCCCATCTTTTAAAAGACTTCTTAATTTTCTGAGAAAATCTTAAGCCATATCTTTTTGCTTTAACTTTTCTTATTGTAGAAAACAAAGGATGGGAAGATAAATTTTCAAAAGGTTTTCCTTGTGGTAATCTCTTACCTCAGACTGTGGGTCATAATTCAGAGTGTCAAGAGTAAAAATGAGATGTTATCTCAGGGGCTTTAATAAAACTGTCTGTACAGGTCTGCCTGTGCTTCCAAATGTTTTTTAAAAGGTAGAAATTAATACTTCTTAACATGCCACCATCTTTAACTCTCTTACATTTCCTTGGGGCGATTAAGGACACACTTTGTCCAGCAGAAAGAACTGCTGGTTGTCCCCCAGCTCCTTCTCTCCATTTGAGATAATTATGAAAACATGGATATTAAAGAACCAAATTCAGTCACTTCACAGGTATTTAAAGTACAAACTTTTCAGATCACCTCAAAATGATGTCCCTGCCCATGGCAGAACAGATCATCCCCATCTTAGACTAAGCCCAGATGCGACCCAAGAGATTCCAACACGAATATTGAGGAATTTGGGGGGGAAACTGAGACAAATTGTCAGCAATTTATTTTAATGAGATACAGCTCATTTTAGAGATACAACTACAGATATAGGCAAAAGACTGAAGGAAAACAAAAATCTTCCTGCCTTTACCTCTTTTATAAAATTTATTATAAAGGAATTTTTTTTAACAATGTGAAAAGTCCCTTGGAGTTTTTCACAGCCGATTTTTTAGCAGTGTTTTCCTGGTATCTAATTTCTCTGTCTGTAACATTATAAATCTGTCAGTCATGCTGGAGAGAAAAATGAACAAACACAGAAAACCCTCTGATAATATCAGAACATAATTGCTAACTCAGAAAATAGATCTGATTTTGGTGAAAGCTCTGAATACAAACCTGCTCCGAAAGCTCTACCTTTGGTTCACGGGTACAAGCAGCAATACAAACTGCAAATATGAAATAAATCCACCAGCACAACTTTTCATTGCCTACATCTATTATCTTGCAGTGGTTTAAGTTAAAGCTATTCCTATTTCGTAAAAATCAAATTCAAAATTTATATTAATATATGTCAGTTTTACAAAGGAAAAAAATAGCTGCCTCCTTCAGATGTTATTTGTTTTCACTCCCCTTTTATACAGGAAAAATAGAAATGCACTGACTCCTTACAAGTATTGTTTGAAAAGGTATGAAAATCAATTTCTGCTCCTAAAAAATCAAGGCAAATCATGTGCAGAGCTGCTCTTCCTGCTTTGATGCTTCCCAGGTCTCCTTGTCCATAAAAAAGGCATTACTGGAGAGAGTCTCCCCACTGCTGCTCAGCCCTGTCTGCACAATCCTCTCATTAAAGGCTTTCCAAGGTTTACATGGTACAGACCTGCTTCAGTTAAAGCAGGAACAAAGTTCCTTTGGAAAATAGATCAGAGGTTCTGCTCTTTAGATCCCAAACCCTCACATGGAGCTAATTTTGAAACTTCCACATCTCCCCTGAACAAAAATTCTGCAGCTGCATTACACTGGTAGGTCTGGAGTGCAGTTCAGCAAAAGATAGATAATATTCCCTTTGTAACTGCAATATTCTCATTAAGCACAGGAGTCACATTTTGCTTTGTTATTTTTTGGTGTTTCTTTTTTGTCTTCGTGATAATGTTTTATAACTGAAGCAGCATTAAATTTCAAGGTAAGCAGTCAAAAGAATGTTATTTCTGTTTCCTGAATAATGCTCACTACTACTGCTATCCTCAAATTATGAATAAATAAAAAACCCCTTTGTATTTACATTAGCAAGATATAAATATTAATTCCACTACCCAGTGGAATTTTTATGAATGTTTTATATAAAACCTCTCTCACATATTTAATTAATTCTATTAAAGAACAAGACAACTATAAAACTACAAAAAATGCCCCAAGTTAGAAGCTTCTCTCATGAATATTATTTACCTGAAGAATGACAGCAAAGCACGTGGGGATGCTGAAAGCTGATAATTGAGGTGTGCATGAGCAGAGGCTGGCATCCCACACTATATATTATATATATGGTGTATTCACATGGCAGAAACAGCTCAGTGTCCCATACCTTATTTAGCAGCCCTGTGTCATATTATTCGCAGATAAATTCATGCCTCAGTAAGATATAGGAGAATGAAGTTTCAATTTCTATCATTTCAGTACTTTAGGCCGTGGGATATTTCATTAGCTGCTGTATACCTTATTTTTATGCTGGTTTTATCCACAACTTTAAATAGAATGTGTGAAAGCCCTTTTATCTTTCAAAATTTTTCAGCTAAACCCTGAGTCTCCAAAACCTTTTCATGTACTATAACAAATACAATGAGTAAAAGTTTTTTGTCTAAACCAAAATTATGATTATTTATGGAGTCAGAATTCCCAAGAGTG
This sequence comes from Cnemophilus loriae, assembly GCA_013397755.1. Taxonomy (NCBI): domain Eukaryota; kingdom Metazoa; phylum Chordata; class Aves; order Passeriformes; family Corvidae; genus Cnemophilus; species Cnemophilus loriae. The sequence goes on along the minus strand of VZTF01004921.1, from coordinate 1,603,636 downwards.
TTGCAGCAATTAATTAGCAGGAAACATGCTGAGAAGGGTAATAAATATGGGACATCCATCCTTTTGCTTCTAAGATACCTGATCACTTTTATTTATTATTAAAGATGAGGGAAAGGTGCTTTGGTTTTGCTTTTTCCCAGTTAGAAAGTGCTAATTGCATGGCTGGTCTCAGGCCATTTAAAAGAGAAATGATTTTAAATTGCATTCTGAAAGAAAGCATCAGAATAGACACACCCCAACCTCCCCATTTCAGACACACAGCCAGCATTTATTCTGCCAAAGAGACAGGACAGTATAAATCCTGGAGACTCTGGAATTTCTTATGTGACATTAACTGATACCAATGTCAGAAAACACCTCTGCTGGCTTGTGCTAACCAAAATCAAGGCACTGAAACGAGATGACCTGAGCACATTCTCTAAATATGAGTGTTTGACACCAGTCAGTATCAGAAATAACCCAACCAGAAAAAAACCTGGAGTGGAATTCTCGAACCTCTTCTGGCACCCTGCGAACTTCCTAGGGATGATTTCACACAGAGCAAAGGAGGAAAGAGAAATCGAGCTGTCGATAGCTCTGGTTGGCAGCAACTCCCCCACCCACGTGTCAGATTTAGGGTTTTCAGCAAGGGTGAAGGTCTGGATCCCCACAGGGAACAGGAATCCCCCAGGGCAGGGAGGCTCCATCCACGCAGATCAGTCTGGCAAGGGGCCGTGCGACGCAGGGCTGAAATAATTTTGAAATCCAAGACTGACAGAAACAGATTTTCTGTCAGATTTCTGTCTCAGAAGTGCCTCATGACAGAGCCCCTCACTTTTCATAGATTAAAATGTGCTTGGAGCCCTGAGACTCAGATCACAAAGCAGCCGGCATCCCTACTCTGAGTGTTGCCATCCCTACTCCGAGTGTTGCCGTCCCCACTCCGAGCGTTGCAATCCCTACTCTGAGTGTTGCCATCCCCACTCCGAGCGTTGCAATCCCTACTCTGAGTGTTGCCATCCCTACTCCGAGTGTGGCCATCCCTACTCTGAGCGTTGCCATCCCTACTCCGAGCGTTGCCATTCCTACTCCCAGTGTAAGATGCACACTATAAGTGGAATAACGTGCTCACTGCAGCCATGGCAGCACAAACACTGTTCAGGAAACAGGCACCATCCATATCCAGGTAAATCAGAGTTAAAAAATAGTGTTCTTTTCAATAACTCCTATAGGAAATAGAACACAGAGTAATTGCTCTGGGACAGCAATGCAAGGCGTGGTGATTCTGTAGCATATTCAGATTTGGCTTTGTATTTTAGTGTCCCTTTGCCTGCCCCTTTTTGTATTTTCTGGTTCCTTGTCCATATCTTGCTATAATTTCTCTTGCTATAATTTCTCTTGCCGTTCTCTCCTCAGACTATGCACTATTATTTACTCATTGATCTTTAGTTTTCAAAATGCAAACCTCAATAAATGTGAAATTAAGGCAAAGCATAACTAGAAGTGAATAAGTAATGGAAGATGTATTCTTTGTCTGAACATCTCCCATTTCAGCCACTACCTCTTCTGTTTTAATGTCACTGCTGTGGAGATCTCTTTAAAACCACAAGCACAGACCCAGAGAAGAAATATGCAATGTAGAAGTCAGAAACATGATGCCCCCAGGCAGAATATTAAATATTTCTTTTGCTTTTTTTTGGAGAAATATCATTTATTCATAGGCAAAGCCACTCAAACAGATATTCCTTAACAGAAGCTTTTATTTCCCGTCTGTGAGAAGGAAAACCATGCATTCTGCTTGCAAAGCTGTCATATAGTGTTTCAGCCAAGCCAAAGGAAATTTGGGTATTTAAGGAACTCTTCCGGGCAGGGAATACAAGGCACTGAGAGGCAGAGTTACAAAGTGGCTCCTGTTTGGGTGACAAGCTTCTCACCACAAACTGCCCCAGAGGACAACCCGGAGATTCAGAGAGGGTTATCAGAATGTCTTTGACAAAATGCTGAGAGGAGGGGTGAAGGACAAGAGAACCATTCCTCCTTCTTCCCAGCAGGGAAAGCTTCCTCAGATGGGCAAAGCTTCCAGCACAGCCATTTCCCCACCGGTATTGTTCGGGTTAACAGCGCAAAGCACCGCCTCTGTTAACATAAAAAATATAAATATATAAAAAATAAAGTGCTCCATTTAATCCTGGGGTAGGCAAACCTAACGAAACTGGGGGCCGTGAAGGAGAGCCAGTCCTGGTGGAGCCTATGGGGAGGGTGAGGGTTCAGGTGATGACATTTATTCTTCCGCACAGAACTCGTTTGTTCTTCCCATAGAACCACTGAGGTTGGAAGGGACCGCCAGGACCAAGCTGTGCCCGATGCCCACCTTGTCCCCAGCGCAGAGCACTGAGTGCCACCTCCAGGCATTCCTTGGACACCTCCAGGGATGCAGACTCCAAACCTCCCTGGGCAGCCCCTGCCGAGGCCTGACCACCCTTTCCATGGGGAAATTCCTGCTGGTGTCCACCCTGAGCCTCCCCTGGCCCAGCCTGAGGCCGTTCCCTCTCCTCCTGTCCCTGTTCCCTGGGAGCAGAGCCCGGCCCCCCCGGCTGCCCCCTCCTGTCAGGGAGTTGTGCAGAGCCACAAGGTCCCCCCTGAGCCTCCTTTTCTCCAGGCTGAGCCCCTTTCCCAGCTCCCTCAGCTGCTCCTCATCAGACTTGTCCCAGGGATGTTGCCTGATGCTCCTGTAATGTATTCGGAATTGTGTAGCTGAGGGTCCCAGCGCTGGGGCAGGGGGTGAAAAACCATTTTAACATCAACTGCTGAGCATGAATTAACAGGCAGTATGAGAAGGCTGAGGGAGAGTCAGACAGAACAGGGGGAGTCTGACCTCTGAAACATTCACAATGGAGTCCTCAGACACAAACCACTAAGAAGTCAACCCATTAGGAAGAGAGAAACAGGAAAGAGAAGGATTGAAGATGATGGAAAGAAATATATGCAGAGCTGCTGTGACTTCTGTATTCATCATCTTACATTGCAAAATATTCAGAAACATTTTAAAGCAAAGAATTAATAAATTAAGATGCTGGTGTCTTCTTCAACAGAAGTAAATGGTAGGTGATTATTTAAATTTGGCAAATAAAATCTGACTGCCTAATTACCAACTCAGTTCAAAATGTGTGTGCTTGCAGTGAAAGTCAGCCAGGGATCAGTCTGCATCCCTTGAAGAACTGCCTTGAATCAGTAGTCTGAGATGTGAATAAACCATTATTCTGTCAACTTTCAGACCTCCAACACATCTAAGAGAGAGACAGTGCAGAGTTTGGAAAGCTTCCCAGAAGGTTTCTGAAATTTAATATCGATGCAGTTAAATGTAGTAAAATTTGAATTAAAAAGACACTGGGGTTTTACAGATTCAACAGAAGAGGCTGCTCCAAATGAGCACATTTAAGTGTGAAAAAATTGGTTCGCTTTCCCAAAAGATGATGGAGAGGTCTGTGTCTAGTGAGAAGAAAGATCCTTAGAAACAGAAACCAAATAAATCTATGTATCCCTTGTCCATTGAAATACTGAAATTATATGAAGAAAACAGACCTTTAGCTTCCTGGGAATTTATTCCAAAAGATCCCCAAGTCTTGTTAGCAAAGATAACAAAGGGAAAATTTTAATGTTTGCAAGATTTTCAATTGGATTTTCTATCGGGTCATAACATTTGCAAGATTTTCTATGGATATTAAAGATATTCCCTTAATTATACTATGCTTTCTTTTTAATAATATGAATTTTATAGCTAAACCTGGATTAAGTTGTGTTACTACAGTGAAAGGAAATATAAATTCAAATTTTAAAAGGATTAACTATGAAAGTTACATAGAGTTCATATGCATATTTAAGCTCGTAACATAAAAGGAGCACACTGCTATTAGTGAGGAAATTCCTGATTTTCTGGGAATTTGGTAGCCCTTGTCTGCAGCCTGGACAGGAATGAATACAAGATTCACCGTGTTTTGAAAATGCAAGGACTAAGAGGTGTGTAATTCCAATTATTTTATCTCAATCCTTTTGTCTGACAGGTTTCCTCAAAGGAATAAGGAATTTTTGATATCAGAGTTAATCAATTTCTGCTCACCATTGTGAGTTCTTTTAAATTCTTGTATCTGTCATCTTTATGCTAGGGCCAGGATCAAGAAAATGGAAACATCAGTGAGTATTCCTGTGTGAGGACCTCCTGAGACCTCCAGGTAATAAAGACAAGTTTTGCAGTTTTAGTTTTCTGTGAAATTCAGACTACTAGAAAATTCAGTCCACTGGAAAACTTCAAGGACAGCAGAATGCTGATTTAAGGGTTTATTATGTCCCCAGGAGAGGAAGATGTTTCTGAAATAGTTCAGAAACACGAATTGCACGCTTAAAAATAAATAAATAAATAAAATAAAATACCCTCTCCAGTGAAAGAATCAGTATTTACCAAAATCCTAATCATCACCCGTAACTGCACTAGAGCTTTCTTTGATTTATGATGAATGCATGGAATTTGGAAACTGCTGCGAACGTGATGGCTTCTGATGTCAAGGCCTGTTAAAGCAACCTCCGAGCCGAGGTTGTGCAGGGTTTCTGAGCTGCATTTATCTCTGGCAGATGTAATCCAGGTCTTATTATCATCCTAGAGTTCCTTCAAGTCCTTGGAGAAGAGTCAGCGAGGTAAGCTTTCCTGAAGGGACTAAATCTGGGCAGTTTCTGGACGCTGAATCTGCAAAGATCAAAGCTTCTTCCATTCAGTTTTCATTCTTAGTCAGCTCCAATGCTTGGACTGAGGCTCACCACTGAATTTGTGTGTCCCTGTGCAAGCATGACTAAAATAATGACATTTAAACTCTTAAAGTGCATTAAATAGGGAGATATCCTAAGATCGTTACCTAAACCACACCAGATTCAAAATAAAACTTTTCTGTTCTACTACCCATAAAATCGAAATGCTCCAAAAGAGCTGATTTCATCTCTTTCTGAATTTATCTGTGTTCCTCGGCTGGTTTGGGTTGTGCCCACCTTGCCCAGAACATTCACTGGAAGTGCTTTGCTCATTCAACAGCAGTGTGGGGTTTTAGATACAGATTGCAGGAGAGAAACCTACAGTTCAATCCATTAAAGACAGAAAGATCCCTCTGATAAGACAGGAAATCTGAAGTCCAAAAGAAAGCATTTAGATTCCATCCACTGTTGCACCTGAGTAAGCGTTATGTGCTCGACAGAGCAACAATTCCTCCCAAAGGATTACTCCAGTGCTGCAGCTGCACCCAAGTTCAGGTCAGGAGTAGTGGCCCATCACACTAGAGGATGTGCAGGCACAAAATCAGGTAGTATTTGCGCCATAATCTGAAAAAAAATACCATTTACAGAATCACAGAATCACGAGGTTGGAAGAGACCTTTAAGATCATCGAGTCCAACTTATAGAAAGTCAGTTTAAGCTCTGCATGTTCTGAGACAATAATTTTATTTCACCTATTGACAATAAACTTTGCAATTCTGTTAAATCTTTGCAGAGAGCTTTTAGCAAGATTCTATAAGGAAATGGTTTATGTTTTCCTCTAGCTGCTAACCATCAATATTTAATTAATCAGTTTTGTTAAAGACAGAGAAAAGGCGTTCCTCCAAACCATTCCCGCTGCCAGGTGTGGTGGCAGCTGGGATGGTCTGTGTGCTGTTGGCACGTTCCCCTCCCTCCCGGGACACTCAGCAAAGCAGCAGTGCTGCGTGTGTTCCACGAGGAGGACGCATTTCCTCTTCATCTCCGCCATCCACTGCACCAGCCCTCAGTGCAAGCAGCGATGGGAGAGATCTGTCAGAAGTTAGAGACCCCCATTTCTCAATGAGCTTGAATTTCCACGTGTAAAAGGACATCAGTAATTTTCTCACATTTTCCTAATCTCCCCTGATGGATTCAGGCCATGCTTTTCATTTACTCCAGATGCGATAACCAAACTGTCAGCTATGTTTCAGCTTTTCCTTTAATCTTCCCTGGAGCCAATAATAAAAGATTAGTAATTGACAGTGGTTGCCGGGCTAAGGGTAATGCTTATTTTAAACACGGGAAGCAAGAGCTGTATTCTTTGAAGGGATAATTTGTGGGAGGCCAGAAAATTGGATTACTTTGTTATCTGTTGTGTAAATGACAAAGATATTCAGTGTCCTTAAAATGTCAAGGCAAGTTTAATTAAAAATTTACTGCCTAATTTGAAGGTGGAGAAGAGAAGCAAAGAGAGGAAACACAGTGATGTTTACAGGTAATTTAGAAACCTCACCAAGAAACACATAATAATAAAAGTTATGGAAAAATATAAGAAGGATATTGAATTTTGATACGTAAACGAGTTTTGAAGCACACAGACTTTTTTTTTAAAAGGAAAAAGTATCTGCTCTCATCAGAAGATAAACATGTGCAACACACTATCAAAATATTACCAATATTTTAAAAGTACAGAGTTGGGAATCAGAGAAATGTCAAGAAGCATTCAGAACAATGAGCTTCCTTAAAAAGAAATTCTCCAACCACATCAATACTTCCTGAAAGTTGTCTGCAAGAGGTGAATTTCACTTTACCTGTGAAGCCACTCGAGCCCTCAGCGTTCCTACACCAGGTAACAGCCCTTTTCCTACATTCCGTGCACAGCACATTTTTGTTTTCCCTTCTAAAGTGAGGGAAATTGCATGGAAAACATCAATACTTAGGGACAGGTTCTGTTTCAGGCAGCACAGCTGAGCTCAACCCCACTACTGCACGTAGACATCTATTAACTAATCCAATTGGATAGAGGAAATTGGAATTGAAACACTCGTGCAAAATTACGTTGGTGGGGCTTTTACTGAGAAAAGCTGTGGCTGAAATGTTGTCACTGACAGCAGACAACAAAAGTCAGATTTTTGCTGAAATAAGGTGCACAGTTTGAGTAAGGACAACAAATTTTTGGAAGTAAAAGTACATTATAATTGGTTTTTTTCTTAATTAAATGTTCACGTCTCACTAAATGAATAAATACCTTTAAGCTGCTATTATATGAACCCAACAATACATCTCAGCTTTCTTTTCCTGTTTATTAAGCTGGTTATTTTCAGTTATGTGGGTATTTTTTATAAATCAGGTGTAAGTACAGATGACTGTGTCACCATCTAAGGCACAGCTGCCCCTCCAGCTGATGCTGAGCTTTGGTGACAGCAGGAGCAGGAGTGACAGCATCCTCTCACAGCCAGCACGGAGCCAGAGCTGCAGCACACAGCTCATCCTGCATCCCAGAGCTCATCCTGCATCTCAGAGCACTGCAGGAACTCCAGAGCACCGCAGGAACCCCAGAGCACTGCAGGAACCCCGGAGCACATCATCTACCCCGGAGCACATCCTGCATCCCAGAGCACTTACTGCACTCCAGAGCACTGCAGGAACCCCAGAGCACATTCTGCATCTCAGAGCACTGCAGGAACTCCAGAGCACCGCAGGAACCCCAGAGCACTGCAGGAACCCCAGAGCAC
>VZTF01004921.1:1492019-1589200 GCA_013397755.1 Cnemophilus loriae | reverse complement strand
TTTTCTTCCCTGCCCCCCCCCCGCCAAAAAAAAAAAAAAAAGGCTGGAAATTTAATATGTTGACTTGACTTTTAGCTTAACTTCAACTAAATGGAAAAAGAAAGACTCATGTACAGAATGTGGCTGGCTCTTAATGGAAATTGCTAAACAGTTCCAAGCAGTAAGGATCATAACATTAACATCTCCATAACACAAGTAGCAGTGGCAAAAAATAACAGCCAAATACTTAAAAACAAGCACAATTTATGAATGTATTTCTGTGATCTGGCTGCCTCAATTGCAGGGAAGTGAGTTCCATGACCCAGCAAGTCCCATTGCACCCTCTGTCCTTTATTAACTTGTATTTATTCGGATATAGCCTTTTAAAGGAGCTGAGCATCAACAAACTGAAAGTGGAGTAGTGCAGAAGGCCCAAAGGAAGGTTAAAAAAAAAGTAATGGAAATCTATGTAGTTTATGAGTGTCTGGGGAAATCACAGCTCTAGTTCTTTATAAGTTTAAAAATACAACTATTTCATTTTAAACAGCTTTTATGCAACTCCAGACAGCTTCAGGTGGTACAAAAAAATGCACGTTCTGCATTTCTCTGTGGTTTCTATGATGATGCCTCCTGATGCAATATGAATAGGATAATTATACAGAACATGCTCAAATTGTAATTCTGAGGTCTTTAATAAGTAGCTAACATTTCCAGAGGAACTGGAAAACTAAGCCTGCCCTGGATCCTTCCTGAGATGGCTGCAGATAAACCTAAAGCAGCACACGTGCAGCACATTGATGGGCAGGCTGCTTTTGTGTGCTGGTGAAATCTACACCATGGTGAGTTTAGGGTCTCCACATAAATTTCAGACTTGTTTCAGTCCAATCATCTCCTCACACAGATGAGAAATATCTCAAGGACTGGTCTGGGACAGCATTTTACTGCAGAGCCTCAGCCTTAGCATTATCTTCTCCCTTTACACAGCAGCATGGTAAAGCTGTTGGAATTTTGGTGGATGTTTGTCTGGCATAAGCAGACAAACTTATATTTGTTTTATATTTGAATTATATTGTTATATAATATAATATAATATAATATAATATAATATAATATAATTTATGTTATTTATATTATATTATATTTTCTATATTATATTATATTATATTATATTATATTATATTAGGATTATTTTATTCTATTATATTAGAATTATTTTATTATATTATTTATTATATTTGTCTTGTATTTGAATTACCAGACCATACATTTCACCCTAGGACAATGTATTTTAGCAACACCACTGCCATCCAACCTTGTTTGCCCTTAAACTGATTACAAGGTGAATATTCTCACAGGAATTGTGTAGGAATTAACCCACATCCCTTTTCTGCCTTGTTCTTGTCCAGCCAATACCATTTTAATCCACCCAAAAACTCTGTTAGTGCTTGCACTGTCTCATTCAGCTTTTATATCAAGAAATACATTAGCAATATAGAAGGTATGGAAAGAATATGAATAGATTAATGATAATTAAACCAGTTCACAAAATACACCATCATTTTGAGCTTGGAAAGGTCCTCACAACCTCCAGCAAAACCAAGCCCAGCGTTCCCTCAGATGCTCTGCAGTGCCCTGAGGTTTTCTGAGCAATAAACAGATCCAGGGTTGGGAGCAGCAATAGGCTTAACACTGAATTTTAATGCAGTTGTCAGAACTGACACTGAATAGATTCACTTATATATCAGTTTATTTAGCTTGGCATTACAGAATTCCTCCTCTACTGTATTTTCATTGTGGTTTACTTCAAAAACCTGAAAGCAGTATCAGGAAGCTCTCCTCCCACTAACAGTCAGCTTATTATTCCTGAGATCTTTTTTTGTTCAAGGAATAATTTTTGAATCAATGAAAAAAAAAAAAAAGAAAAGGTCTTGTTTCATTCACAGCAGATTTCAAATTGAAATACCATAGCTACAGAACACGCAAAGTCTCACAAGTCACAGGAAACTAACCTGGTTACAACTGGGAAAGGGAAAAAATACCCTCAGCAGATAAAGCCTCTGACCCCCACCAAAGTTCTGCAGGAGCAACTCATGTGCAGGAGACAAATTCACAAATTCACAAATTCACAATCGTCCCCTTGTCAGCCAGTGTAATACCGCAAATTCTGGCAGCCTTTCCATGGAGATGGGAATGAACAGGCCTGGCCTGAAGGCCCCAGCATTTCATAATTCCTGCACATTCAGGACACGTTTCCTTCGCCCACTCCAAAGCCCTAAAGCCATTAATATCTTTTGCAATGCCATGCTTTGATATATAAATATATGTAATTTGGGTTTTTTTGAACAGCACACTGGAAGGCACCAGCGAACACTGTGCAGTGTTTGGTGAGCACAGGAAATGGAGAAACAGCAGTAAGGTTTTGACCAGCTGACAGCTAACGTGGGCAAAGAGCTGGTGACAGCTCCAGCTGTTCATATCTTAAGTGCCACTTATTTCTTAAATGATTGCCAATTCACAATGAAAAAATGTGGAAGTGAAGTCTTTCTACAGCTATACAATTAACTAAAATTATGACTTTGGTATTTTACATTACTGGATTAATTCTAATTGGGAAAGTAAAGAAGTAATTACATTGTTTCAGCTTGTGGTTAATGCTTTTATTTTTTCATTCTAACTTTATTTTTCCTCCCTCTCTTAATTTTCATTTCCTGTAGATTAAAAATTGAAGGCAGTGAATAACATAATAATAACTAAATAACCTTTTCTGTAGAAAGAAATATTTTAAATGAGGACAAATACAATCTCAATTTTAGAAGTTCCTTTAGTATGTGAGCAAAATTCTGAATTTTCAGGCTTCTCCCTTTGGGCTTTAAAGGAGTGTCCATAAACCAGCTCAAGTGTCTCTCTTCTCCACCTCATGCCAAGGCACAGTGATTTATCCTATCCAAATATTCAATATATTGAGACTGTACTTGCAGAAAACACAGTTCAGATCTTAAAGGCAGACAGGAGAATTCACAGGTACCAGCTTTACAAACTAAGAACTTAACCAGTCTTGAATAACCCTGGTTTATACAAGCTTTGAATTTTGAAATTGCGCTCTAGACCCTTTCTCAAGTCGTCAAAAATTTTGCCCTTCTAAATTGCCCGTATTTTGCATTTTTCAGTGAACTCTGCATGGATGACTCATACCAGGAAAGTGTTACCTTCCATTTCATATTCTCTCCTGATTTTATGCTGAGGATCTGATGAGATTCAGATCTGTATTCTGAATTTCTACAATATGACCTTTCATGAATTTGATTTACTAAAGCCTCAGATGTGATAGTTCCCATTTGCATGCTTTGTTTTATATGGATGACATTTTCCCTCAAACATTAACCTGCCATTTTATTGTCTCTCAATATGTTTCCTAGATGGAACAGTTTTGACTTGTCACAAAATCAAAATTGGCCCACAAAAATTAAGCTTTGGTAAGGAAAATGCATTTTTTTTCGCCCTTGTGAGGGCAGAATTTCACATTAAACCACCTCAGTTTTATTTTTCATAGAACACCTAGATTGTTTTTCTCCTTGGCCACGTATTTTACATGAAGTCTAAAGGGCCCTTCATGTGGTCCTGTGCATGAACTGAAGCCATTAATGTATTATTTATACAACTATAGCTGAAAAATGCTCTATAAAATTATTTTATGCTATTCCATGGACTAAAAACCATGAACCAATTAAGAAATGGAGCTCTCTGAAATCACTGACATGATTTCCTTCTGTCTCATGTGGTTATTGCCATATAGGTTGGATGTTTATCTACATCAGTCACACCAAGAATTAAGGATTTACTGAGGAAAAACATATGAAAATATTGTAGGGAGAGGGAATTGTTTCATATTCCTTCTGAACTTCTGATTTCCAGCCCTTTGCTCCAATTCATGCAGCTAAGATAGGTGCAAATCTCTTTTTCAGCATGTGATTCCATCAGTGAATCAGGAATTTCTGTTAGGGACTGTGCTGCTTCATCACTCCACAAAATGTAGACATAAATATGCAATTATTTTTCTCCAAAAATAAAAATAACCAAAATGTGATTGAAACATGTTATTAGCACCTATTCAGAAACAAAAGTTCTATTTTTTTGTTTAATAATCATCTTTCTTAAAATAAGGATGCACGATGTTACAAAGGCGTGCAAGAGTGACTTAAAATTCATGAGAAGAAGCGCCTTTCTCAGTATAATTAAAATATTTTTGTAAAATACAGAGTGTGAATTTTTAATAAGCTATTGTTAGTGCACTACCAACCTTGAAAATTAAATACTGTGCGTTTTAAGACATTTTGACATCTCTGCTGTGAAAACCAGTACAAAACGTGCACTCCTCTGCACACTAAGTACTGAACTGAAAGACTCCCTGCAGTTCAGAATTCCTTCTCTTAACTCGTTTGTCAAAATTTTATAAAAGTTATTATGAAAACCCAGAAGAAGCAAGTCCCAAACTATGGCTTATCCGTATCACATATTATTGGAAATCATGGCAAATAATTATGATTAATAGAGGATTCCTATTCTGACAATATTGGTGTTACAGAGAATTTCTCTGTATTAAAAGAAAATTAATTCCTTAAAAAGTAGGAAAACCATATATATATATATATATATATTTATATATTATATTTACAGGACCCTGCAGTGACAGGACAAGGGCAAATGCCTTCAAACTGGAAGAGAATAAGTTCAGATTAGATAGTAGAAAGAAATTCTTCCCTGTGAGGCTGAGGAGGCCCTGGCACAGGGTGCCCAGAGGAGCTGTGGCTGCCCCTGGATCCCTGGAAGTGCCCAAGGCCGGGTTGGATGGGCTTGGAGCAGCCTGGGACAGTGGAAGGTGTCCCTGCCACGGCAGGACGTGGAATGGGCTGGGTTTTTGGGTCCCTTCCAACCCAAGCCATTCTATTATCTGTATAGATAATCTGGATCTTTTAACGCAGCCTTTATTTTCCAGGAAAACAATGAGGAATCAATAAGAAAAAGTCATTTTAAAGCTCTCCTCAAACATCTCCAGACTACTGCTCTGGAGAGATGGGACATAACCCAATTCCATTTGGAGGCAGGGGAAGGGACCTTCTCCAGGACATTCTGGTCTCAGATTCTTGTCCTGCTCACATGAACCGCATCTGGTCCTGAGCCTTTCCCTGTTTTTTTGAAGGGAAGGGACTTGGGTTTGTTTCTTTGTTTTCCTAGGAGGGTGTTTTGTTGTTTGGGATTTTTTTTCAAATGTATGTTTTATAGAACCGTGTTCCTGACAAAGACAGATCTGGTTCACAACCAGAAGTTGTAACATCACCCGGGAAAGGTCCGGGCCGGGCTGAGCTGCACTGAATGATTTACAGCATTTCACCCAGCTAATAAACCTTCCTGGGAGCAGCAGCAGCAAACTTCACCGGGAAATATCCACTGAACATCAACCTTGGGCCAGTTTGTGCCCTCCTGACCTGGATGTGAGTGTGGCCTGGGGACAGGCCAGCTTGGTGTGACCCCTTCCAGACACAGTCCTGCACCTGATGCCTTAGGATTTCAGCTTTTCTATTTTTCATGTATTTGTAATCCTGCAGTTCTTTAGTGTATAACTCTCAACTCCACATACAGTGTTAGTTATTGTTCTCCCATTTTGGTCAGACACAACAATTCCTCTCCAGGCCTGGGAATCAAGGACACTTCCCTGCCTTAGGCCCAAGAAATGTAAACAAAAGTGAGCTGGGGGGGACAAACTTGGGGTAAATGACTTCATTACCCGAAGCTGTAATTGGAAGATTAANAGGTAGCCCAAAAAGGCATCACCCGCCAGCACTCAGCTCCTGCACCCCGGGGCAAGGCACCTCTCCCAGCGTCCCTCCCGCCCGCGCTGCCCGCGCTGCCCGCTCTGCAGCTGACAGAAACCCCTCTTGTCAACACCAGTCACTGCACACCCCCCCTTTCATGTCTCAGGGAACAGAAAAGACGCAGGGGACTGTGAGGAGAAATCTTTGCCATCAGGGCTCTTTTCAGAGCAGGAAGCGTGTGATTTTGCCCATTTCCCTGTCTGCTCTTTGCAGCGGTGCCCCTGACGGGGTGAGCGCTTGCTGCAGGCACACTCGCTGGTTTGTGGGCCTGTTTTATTTCCCAGATGGCAGAGTGTTGCTCATGTAGCCCTGCAAAATTACAGCATACATTCTTTTACTTCCCCCCAAAGCTCCAGAAGCAGGCTGGTAAGAAACAAAGCTCGGGTTTTTCTCAGGATGGATTTTCACTACCTGAGCTCCTCATTGCTCACGCACCTTACCCATGAGCCCGCCCTTGTGACTGCCCCAGTCCTTCATCCTTCCCCACCCCAACACCACTGGTGCCCTTTGTGATCATGGAACACTTTCAGCCTGTCCACCGGTGTCTACAACCAAGACAAAAAGCGCCACTCGTTCAAAAGGTTCTGCAGGTAATAGAAAGACATTGGGAAGATTTCACATTCCAGGAGGGGGAGTGGGAGGGCTGTTAGAGCTGCTCCATCAGCAACACCAATTTCCCTACAATAGCTGAGACAGCTGAATTAGGGGAATTATCTTTATTCAAAGACCATTCTAGCAACTAACACAGTGATTAAAGCACTGCTTGCTCATTTATTATTTCTGTATTCTCATTTATTTTTACTGAAATCCTAAAATAAAATTACTGCCCAAAGTATAGCTGGTTTATTTCTCATAATAATCTAGATAGAGTTTTACCATCATCATATTTAAACATTTTATTTGCTAAGGCATTAAATACAGTTTACAGTTAGCTGCAATAGAGTGCCTGGTATCAAAAATGTTGGGCATTTGTCTGAGACAAAAGGATGTGGGCTTTTTTGAATAATTATGTATTGTATATTTGTCCTTTTCACTCTAATTCAGCTGTATATGTAAGAAACACAACGATAACCAAAAGGATATAACTCTAGTCTATCAAATTTTATTCATTTAAATCTAGAATTCAATAAAAATATAATGATGTTGATCTACTTCCATGGAAACTTGGATTTAGAGTACAGCAGTTCATTAAACCTCCCCTGGAGAAGTTCATAGCATCCAATTGAGCAATTTGGATTTTCTACAGCCTGCCAAAGTGATACAGGAACTTTGCAATGACTTGAAGTGTGGTTCTGCCAAGGATGAATACACAAAAACACGCTGTTACAATCTAAACTGCAACAGGCAGAGACTTCTATTAAGGTAAAAAGGCCTAAAAAGCTAAAATTACCTGAGATTGAGGAAGATTCTGCTTCTGACTCGGCCAATCTGCAGCTGTGTTCTCCATGATGACACTTTGCACTCACAACAGCTACCAAAGAGAACGAGATTTATGGTTGTTAATTCTGAACCCCAAATCCAGTGATTTATTCTCAAAATCCATTTCAAATTCAGAGCGTGGAGGTCGCTTGGTTTGCAAGAACAGAGGTTTTGGTTTGTTGAAAGGCTTCTCACCGGTTGGGGTTAGAAGGACCTTAAGGCCCACCCAGTTCCACGTCCTGCCAGGGGCAGGGACACCTTCCACTATCCCAGGTTACTCAAATCTCCGTCCAACCCGACTCTGTGTGCTCTGAAACCCCTTCTAGAAGAGCCAGAGTTCCTTAAAAGAAATTAAACCAACAGAATAGCAGCATCCTTTTGCATTAAAAAAAGAATTTTCAGCGTTTTTATTAAGAATTTCCTAAGGAATTATTATACATTAAAAATGTCTAAGTGTCCAGAGGACACTATCACCTGGATTTAATAAGCTTTTCTCTCCTCTGTTATTAATTTTTTTTTTTTCTAATGGACTATGTTCTCCACGACAGAGACTTTATTACCTTTGCAATGAAACATGGAAGGTCTGCATTTAAACATAATCATTGTCAACGGATGATTTTAAACTTTTTTTTGAAGTCTATATAAATATAAGGGTAATAACAATTGAGGAGTTTAACTCATACTTTATTAAAATCAATAAAATTAAAATCTGATTTAACTCCCTGGAAAAAGTTAGGTCACTAGAAAAGAAAAATATATTTTTGTCTTCATCATAACGGCTTAGAACTAAGAACAAAATTTCTTTTCACACAGATGCTTATAGAACATTTTTAAAAGCATTCAAGAGCCAGGCTGTTACTCTCCCTTCAATGAGATTGAGAGGGCAGGTTTATTATTAAGTTTTTTATGCCAAAGTATAATCAGATTTATCTCAGGACTCAAAGTTATTTTTGCAGGTTTAGCTGAAGTATTATCCATCTGCCAGGCATGGTCCTCAAGATTTTGGCATTCTACTGATATACATGAACAACACATTTTTCATTCCTGCAATCTTCTGTTAATGGAACAAAACCCCAGCTATTTTAAATACTTTGTTTAGTTTTAGCAATTCTTATCTCCTTAGGAAATTTTTAAACAAATTGTATCTGTAGAATAAAAATGGAAGAAACTCTAACTAAATCTGTCATCACAAAAATACTAAATGAGTTTTCAGATTATTTTACAAACACCAGAGGTAGATATTGTTCTTTAAATGACCTACTAAAGTTTGTAAAGCTAAATCATTTATAAACTAATACAGCTAAATTCAACTTATCTTCATCTTTGAAGTTCGCCTCTTTTATTCAAGATCTGAAGGAAGACTTCACCTGAAAGCTTGTTGTACTTTTTGACTGAAAGCCTTTGTTCTCCCTTCCAAATGAAATTGTTTATAAGGAAAGATTACCCAAAGAAAAGGAAGAATACCCCCAATCTTATCTTGCAAGAGAAAGATTTTAGGCACCGAAAGATTCTTCTGTTACTGTAACAGCCATGAAATTGTAATTTCTGGAAAGCGAGGACGCAGGAATGGCCTTTGTGCCACTCTGCCTGTGACAGGCAGCCCGGATGGGCACTCAGGAGACAAAGAACACACCAACAGCATTTGACCCTCTTTTCCCGCAGTGAACCGCGTTAACTCCTGCAGAATCTGGGGAAACTCTCGGCCTAGTGAGGAGTATTCCACTACTCCTCCCTAAGCGCCTTCAAAGGAAATGATCTCGTGTGGTATGAAAGTGGAAGCGCCAGCCAGGCTGAGCTGTCGGTGACTCTGCGCATCCTTTTTCCCTCCTCGCTAATTGCTGCGGTGAAAGGCTCCCCGAGACCTGCGAGGTCCCAGGAATGCGTCATGATCTGAGCACGCAGTAATTACACAGAGCAACTCCGTGCTTGCAATAGGTGCTTTGAGCGTTCCTACCGATCTGCTGCAAAAAAAATTTGTTGCCTTGAAACCCACGCTTTGCCAGAAACAGCTGAAACCTTTCAGATTGTTGTTCCCTGACTCTCTCGCTAAGAGCCTTCCATATTAACGCTGGGAATGTTCGCAGTCCACTTTAATGTGAGACAGAATATGGAACACGAGCCACTACTGAAGGTGATTTAACCTGTTACAATTTATTTTAAGAGGAGGCAGAAACACTCACGCATAACCCACGTGTCTGGGAAAGTAACACTCATTTTATGGTTACAGGTACACAAACTGACCCACCTCATCTTTAATTTTCAAGAAAAGCTACTGCCCAATTCAAAAGTCCATCTTCAGCAAGAGAATGCCCACAACGACTCAAAGACCAACCTCTAGAACTGAACCTGTGAGGGGAAACTAGAATTCTGTGCTATCTGTGCTCATAATGCAAAACAATTTGTACAATCTTACCGAACATGAACTCTTAATGGCACCTCCTCTGCAGGAAAGTAAACAAACAAAGTCATCTCAAAGAGGTCTTGATCCCCCTGGTATTATCTTTTACAGGTAGGATGGTGCTGCTCGGCAAATATGTCCTGTAAGACATTCTGTCTCTATAAAATCTGTACAATCCTTTCTGGGCTGAATTGCCCCTGGCAAAGAAGTGTTGGAAAATGACCTCAAGCAACTGTGCCACTGGGATCTGTCATCATCCGACTACAACCTAATAAAATTCCAGTCTAAGGCAAATTTTCATTAATTTTATAGCTCCTAAAAGACTAATATAATATATATAACTTTTAGGTTTATACCTATGCTTGCTGAGCTAAATCTTTAATTGTAGCCCAAATCAGCCAAGCACTTAAACAGATGCTTTATTTTTGAGCACTTAATTCTACTGACTTTGATGGGTCTGTGTAAGTGCTTAACATCAGGTGTCTGCTTCAGCCTTGTGCAGGATTTACATGGACAGTGCTGAGTGACTTGAAAATCCACCCTTTCCGAGGGGTGCATTTTTTTCTTTCTTGGTGTGTGTTTTTTGTTAATAGGAGAGATAAATGAAAGCAAAAATATCATAACAGTAAGACCAAATTAAAAATAATAACAGCTTTCTTAGCTTTCTAAAATTATAATTGATATTGTGAAGCTGCTGTTACTTTCTCCTTACACTTTCCAGTGGATGCAACCAAGACCTTTGCTTTCGTAAGCGGCTTTTAATTAAGCCAATGAGTTTTTCACATTACACTCATGCCTGTAATAATTGTTATGATTCTATTACCTCCTTTGTTAAACACATTTGTAGTTTTAAATGACAGCAAGTCAAGCTAGCAATTTGTAAAGATGTGTGAATAAGGAAATTGCTCTATTCATAGGCTCGTAATGAACAGAGAGATAACACAATAATGCTTTGTATTCTCCCGCCCTCCGAGCAGAGCAAAGAAAGGCAAAGGAGGTGGCCTGGATAATTTCTTGCAACCCTCCCTTTGTTCTTAAGCCTTTTTCCCCGTATTTATTGAGGAACGTAAAGCAGGACAAATCATCCAGCCAAAGCTCTGAGCTTGCTGCTTTAGCGACACGGAGAAGCTCATTCATCAGAACGAACTGCTGGGAAAAAGCCAGCGCACAAGTGCACCC
The DNA here is from genome assembly GCA_013397755.1 of Cnemophilus loriae. Taxonomy (NCBI): domain Eukaryota; kingdom Metazoa; phylum Chordata; class Aves; order Passeriformes; family Corvidae; genus Cnemophilus; species Cnemophilus loriae. The sequence goes on along the minus strand of VZTF01004921.1, from coordinate 1,578,355 downwards.
ATCCCCGTGCTCGGTCTGTGCCCATCACAGCGCTGCTGCTCCGTGCGGGATCCTGCTGCTGAAACGCGTGCAAACCTAAGCTGTTCCAGCCTTAAATCTCACTTCACCTCAATCACCAAAGTAAACAAAAGGCATTTAAGGCGCTTTGCTGCTCAAGGAACTCGGGGGCAGGTTAAATAGCGGGGAATCAAAGGGGTCAGGTGCAACTTTCCTTTGGGTGTGGAGACTTCACAGACACCTGTCAGAGGGCAGGAGGGGTAAAGGGACAACCCCAGGGATGTCACCGTCCCCTTTCCTTTGCCAGGTTTCAGCACGAGTCACGCACCCAAACCCACAGAAGGGTTCGGCTCTCCCCTGCCCTTGGATCTGCTCTCCCCACCAATGAGTTAAATCTGCACTTTCTGCCTGATTTTTCAGATCCTTGGAACACCACTAAACAGATGTATTTCAAGGAGGGGGGAAATAATATTGTAGCAGACAGTTTGTCAAACAAATGACACTTACTCACTTATTTAAGAGATTTTATAACTGCATGTTGCTATTCAATCCAGTTCCTTGGTGTTTTCCCCACTGTTTATAGGCAAACCAAAATGTTCAAACATTGCTACTAATTATGTACAAAATTCTGAACAGCAGAGACATGAATTCGTGCCAATTTGCTCACTTTAAGCGCTGTTCACATTCCAAGTTCTGTCAAAATTTCTGTTTGAACCTGAAGAAGTTTTCAAGGATAATCCTACGTTAAATAGATAAGATTAAAAGTGAGGACAAAACCGAAACAGAACAGAGCAACACATCAGGAGTGAAACTCCCGCCTGCCCTTTCTGCACCCACATCTGGAACTGAATCTGTCCCACAAATCTACTGCCTATAATTTTTTGTCAACCAGCTTTCCCACCCGCCATCTCCTCTTGCCCCAGATTATTTATCCTATTTAAGTGGGGTTTTTTTGCACAAAAAGTAATTTGTAATTTGGGGTTGGAAATTTGGCCGTGCATCACATTAAGAATTTCTTGGGCCCAGCGTAGCTTCCCTTGCTGGCAGTTCTTTCCAATTATAGTGCCTGACTTTCAGAATTTTCAAGTATCTTTAATTACCATTCAAAATGAAAGTTGGTATTTTATGTTTAGAGTTATGCTCTAATTATGTGTTTTGTGAGAACTTCATTACAAAGGATTAAACACTAAAATGAAATTATTGCTTCCCAGTTTTATGGAATTGAAAATGCTGGCAAAAGGGTAACACTGAACTTCTCAGCAGTTTTCTGGGCTAAGGAAGGTGGCAGAAACTTTCTGCATCATCACAAATTTTGAATTGTTTTTCTTTCTATTCTTTGGCAGCTTTGAACTCACTTTAAAACACGTATGCAAAGCCCCAGCCAAACTCAAGTCTCCCGACATCAAAGTGCAAAATGCATTTACAAAGCAAATATTTATGATGCCATTTCAGTGGCTCGATTCACCAGGAGCTGTGATGTTTGCAGCTCTTCTGGAGCTCACCAGGAGTGCAGGAGCACGGGATCAAACCCGCTCAGTGTTTTCCCCAGCAGAGAAGAGGAACCAGCACTCACGGGGCAGCCTAGAAAGTTTGGTGTCACTGTGACTCATTATGTATGAAATGATGTATTTCACACTAACAGGCCTAAGATTAAGATTAAATTACAAGTCAATTGCCCGAGTCTCCTAATGAAAGGAAAATCTACATATTTGCTCTTTTCTTAGAGCATCATTTCCACATACATATGTGAATCTATATTTCTCTGCTCTACAGTAATAAGTTCAAGGAACTGATATTGGGACAGACAATGCTTTACATTTACTTAGAATAAAATAAACACTCTTTTCTTATTTGCAAATAAGAGTTTAAAAAATTTAAGTTTTACCCATGTGAGCAATTTTTCAGTTTTGCACATTAATTATACAGTGATGTATCTGACCTTAGCAACAATAACAAAACACAGCAATGAAAAATACACTAGATGTGATAAAGCCCCAGAGATATTAGGCCTCAATGCGGTTATTAAAACTCTTGTATTTTCTTTAATCAGAAATATCAGCCTCTTTTTACTGTCACCAGTGTATCTGGGGGGCCACATTCTCTGCAGATCATTAGCACAGCATTTTGCCTCCGTGTTTTCTGTCGTGGTGTCCTGAGTGTTTGAAACACGAAGTAGCCACAGGCACAAACTACACTGAAATATTTTCTTCGCTTCCCTTGGAGGCCTTGGGAAAGGCAACCCTGTCCCAAGAGACACTGGGTAACAGCATCACCATTCACAATGCTGGTGATTTCCTTTGCTTGAGCATTTCATGCCTGAATTCCATTCCAGAACCCGAAAAGCCACCACTGTGAGCCTCACTGACAGGTAAAGAGCTGTTTGGGATGTATCTTTCCATCAGTCCTAAAGACAGAACCACGTCCCATTTCTAGTGGTGATTATAAGATGACTCAGAAATTCACCCTCAATTTCTAGCACATTTATCTCCAAGTATTTTAGATTTATCTATCATTTTAAGGCATAGGCAGGCATTAGCTAAGGGAGGAACATTATTAACTGCTGCCCAACCAGGGACAGGAGAGTTTCCCAGCAGTGACAGTCCTTGGCATCCCTGGCTGCCACCTGAAAAGGGAAGCGCTCAGCTGAGAGCTCAGGGAGTTCTGAGTCACTTGTGCATGGGAAGGGTAAAACCTCTCCTGCCCGCCTGAGGTGGCTGTGCAGACACCAAGAACTGAGAATTTTCCTCTTTGCCATAACTGCTTCTTTGTAAAATAAATGAAAATATTTACATCGCATGAAGACAGAATCTTTTCTGAATGCAGAATAGGCATCAGGGCTGAAAAGAGTTGATAAAAATCTTGGTTTGAGTGAAAGGTGGCTGCCTGCTAATAGATAATCAGAGCTAACTCCTGCAGGAAATAAGTTCTGAGATTTTTGTCATTATACACAGAGAACCAAAGTAAAATGTTCCTACTGAGATTAGTATTCTCTGGGCTCCCTTGCAGGGGAGCAGGGAATAGAATTAAAAGGGATTCAGAGCCAGCAGCAAGTTTAAAAACATCTGCCTATTTATTATGTGTATGATGGAAGCTCTCTTATCTGCTCTGGACATAATTAAATATCTGATATCCTGGAGTTACCAATACAAATAACTCCCTATTGTGGAGTTCATTAGTGATCCACACTCAGTCTGTGCTGCATTTCAGTCCTCTTCACGTTTCAGTTCAGTAATTTCCCATTGAGCAATTGTTGAGTACACACCTGAACCTATAACCAACCTGCTTGTTATTTCAGCTTTTGTATCAGGACATCTTTTAATTTTAACTTATAGCTCTACAAAAGTCAGGGGTATATTTCCATCCTGATGAACAAGGACTGCTCTATCAATCCCATTACATCCCTCTGCAGCAATTCACAATTCAAAATCACACTTTAGTCCAACTAAGTTGATTGTAAATTGACTACTCAAACCCCATCTGCTGAAATACCAAACACACCATCCAAAAGTCAGTCATTTTTAGGGTAGCTGCTCATTAAATCACAGATATGAAAAGACAACCCTTCAGGACTGAGCACACCAGTTGTGAAGCCTTTTCATTCTTTCCCAAAAGAATTTCATTGCTGGGAGCTCTCGTCCTTTCCCACTTCTCCCATACTTGTAACTCAGTGCTGGCAGCTCCGGCTGCCAAAACACTTTTGTTACTCTGAAAGGGGCGACTTGATGTAAAATTGAGGATGTATCAGCTTTTAAGTAGTGCTGAAGACTGGTATGGCTATCCTAAGTGCAGTCAGAGAAGCAGTGTTATCACAGGAACAGTCACTGGAGAAAGTTTCTCTAACTAAATTTCAATTAAGCCACGAGTATTAGACTTCCTGTGGATTTCCCCAGCTTGATGAACCAGCACCCTGGAAATGCCGTGTGATAAATCTGGACCAGTCAGCATTATCCTGGACCACAGGCTCATCTCCAAGCAGCTCCATTTCATGGCAATCACAACCACGACCTGTTCCTTTAGGGATTTCTCCCAGTGTTACCCATGACAGTGGATATTTTTCATGCCTGATGATTCCTTGCAGAAATATCACAGAATCTGTGGAAAGACTCCGTGACAAAAGCCTGGACTGCTCATCACAACCCTTCTGCTGAGGTACTGCAGAAGAGAGGTGGTGCCAGGTTCAAAGATGGATTTAAACATGGTTTGATCATTTTCCGTGTGACTCCTTCCACTTAAGCTGGGTTAGATATAGATAGGATGAAAACAAGGCAACTTGATAAGAAATAGCAAAAATATAATAAAAGCAGATTCCCTGTCTCCTGGGAAAGCATTCTTATCTTTGCAATGTGAAGGGTCTCAGAAGGTAGGTAGTGAAGAGTCTTCACCAAGGCCAGGTTTTTATTTTGAAATTTGTTGTGAAAAGGTTTTCTCCTTAAAAAAAGGTGTTTCTGATACCTGAAGTGCCTGAAAACACACTTGCATGGAGCCCTATGTTTCCGTATCCACCACATCACAGTACACAGAAATCCTTATTAGAACTATATCTGAATTGCACAAGTTCTGAGATTCACATACCTACATTTGCAATGCAGGGACAAAGTAATAAATGAATTTATTTTACCACTTTCCTTGCCTTCATTCCCATAATTTTCCATGTCTGATCACAGAGAGGAACTAAACGCACGAGCACATTTCTATCAGGATCAACTCTGCCAAAGGGCAGCGTTAAGCCACAAATCCATTATTTCTCCTATGAAAATGAAAGGAGGTCTCTCTTCCCTAAATGGAAAAAATCTGAACCCAGATCCTTAGAGCTCGCTGTGAATGCCATGAATGCAAGCAGTCTCTACCCAGAGAAGCTGCAACTTCTAGCACAAACCTGCTCCATGTTAGCAGCTGTTTGCAGGTCTGCGCTGCTCCACAAGGGACAGGTTCACCAAGAGCACAAAACAGGCCATGGGTAATAAATTCACCACCTGACAAACTGAAAAGTGTCCTTATACAGCTCACAGTGCAGCTTTATCGTTTAATTCCCATATATTATGTTTGGAAGAGAGAAGACAGTTCAGAAGCAGGAATTTTGCTTTATCTAACCTAATTAAAATAATACATCAAACACCTGGGACACTTTCTAAAATATCCAATGTGCTTTTCTTACATACATCGCCAGCATTAAATATATACTTCTTTATGTGTACTTCCAAATTTCCCTTTTATTTTTCTTCTAAAGAACAACTACCATAGTGTCTGCCGGAGAACAAAAATTGCTCTGAGCCACCGCAGACGCTGTAGAGGAAAAACTGAGTTTAGAATCAGCAGAAGAGGGCAGCATCCTACCACGGTTTAAAGTCTACAGGCTCGGCTTCCTGAAGTTGAGACATAACAGGCAACTTCTGCTGAATGCTAATTTTGCTCAAAGATGACCTACATTCGCTCAAGATTTCCCTTTCATTAACACACAATATATCACCTTTCTAGTCAAGCATTTAAGAACCCCAATAATCCTCTGCAGGCTAATTGCCAATAGCAGCTGATAACACTTGCCACGGTAACTTCCCTTTGTGTGCCCAAGCACGGCTCCCATTTCACCCTGGCAAAAAATGAAATTTCCAAATGGAAGGAGCAGCGCTAATGCTCGAGCTCCAAAACAGAGCCTGAAGAAAGCACCGGGTCTGAATGATCCAGAGTTTTATCACACAGCTCCCGCCAGTATTTAAAGGATAGTTTCAAATCATAAAGGAAGAACATGTTAAGACCATAATGACAATTTTAATATTCAAACCTACGTGGGCAGTGCAACTTTCACTGGAGAACACCACGGACCTGCTGTGACCATCCTGCAACAGCTCCTTGCAGATTTCATATTTCTGTTATTTTAAGGGAATTCCAATACATTATTTATGTTGTTTGGGAGTTTTCTAAAATTTACTCAGCCAAGCCACCCAGTGTGAATCACTTTTCTTTCTCACAGCATTCATCTTTAATGTGTTTCTCCCCTGATCAAATGATCAATAAGGGCACAAATATTTCAGGTAGAATGACATCATTTGTTTGAAAAAATAAAGTTAAATATCACTGGAATGCAATATAACATTTATAAATTGTAACTAATATAAATTTTATTTCCCTACACAGACAAAAAAAGACTAAATTCTTGATGGAAAAAAAACCTGTCTAGTGTAGAATTTCTTGTCAGCATTTAAGGCATGCATTTACACTCGCTAAGGGATAATTGGTTAATAGCATCAAGAAGGAAAAATTTAAAAGTAAGAAAGATGTGACACCCTTTTCATTATTTTTTTTTTTTGTGAGTTCTAAGTGATTCTTACCGAGAAACAACCACCAGATACTTCAATTACAGTAAAATAGTGTTAACAACCACTTTGTAATTGGAAAACATTGATCTCTACAGAAAAGTGGTCTTGGGAGATATGAATTTATCTTAAAGTTCCATACCTGAGATCAAGCAAGGTAGAAACAGGTGGTTTCCATAAGGAACTACCTTATTATCTATTATTCATTTATTCCACACCAAAATGCTTACAACCATCAATCGCTTAGTTTGTGCTATCCTTGCAGTCTCGATTTCTGCTAACAATAAAATTTTCTCCTGTTTTACTTGGGAAGAAAGGTGTATGCTGCTTTTTGTGTGTAAAACAGATGTACAGAGAAATGAGCGAGCTCCCAGACCTCTTCATCTGATGGCTACACCTAAACATGGCCCAGAGCTTCAAGCAATATCAAATACTCTGGGTTGCTGTCGATGTATTTAAAATGATAATTCAAGGCCTGGCTGGATGGAGCTTTGAGCATCTTCTTCTATTTGTTGGGTTTTTTTTTTTTTTCCCTGTTGTTCTGTTTTAAATTTCTTTTATATTTTACTTTAGTTCCAAGTTGATTGCATAATGTTCATGCATTTGCCATGGCTTAATGACTGCAATTATAGTAGGGGCACTTTAGTTTTTAATACCCCTCTTGCCAGAGGCAGCATATGTATTTTTCCCACTATATTGCATTTATTTATTTTGTGTCTGGCACGTTTGGTAGCTTTTTTTTATGGGTAGAATTTTAAAAACAAAACATGAAGCGGGGACTGGCTTAATTAAAAAGAAAGGCAAGAAAACAGTATCTTAAGATGATTATAAATTCCAGCAGGTTTATAAATTATGATACAAGTGGTAATTACACATGCTCTAAGGTCTTGGTTGGAGTTAGAAGTCTATTGAACACGGCCCTCTGGCTCTACAATGAAGTAAGAGGCACAGTCACCCCAGGGAAGGCTAAAAGCACGTGATTTACATGCTCACTTTAGGTTTTTTTCATTAAATCATTACTTAGCCCAAAGAATGGGATACTTCTGGAACACGAGAATTATCCCAAAACCCAAATTAACAGATTTAAGCAGATTTAAACCATTTACGTTGCCTCATTCCACTGTTCAAAGGGCAACCCAAAAAGAAGAAGATGCTAAGAAAATAAGGCAAAGTGGAAAAGGAGTCAAACAGCCAATGAAAGCTTGTCTCATGTGAAAAGCATTCCTAACCATAAATGCTGTTCCAATCACCTGTTTATAAAGACACAGTATTTGGTAGAGAGTGAATCCTCCCATTTTCAAGAACTTTGCCCAGACATGACAAAAATGTCAAATTTTCTCTGCAGGATAACGCAGGAACTTCACCAAGCAGAGTCTGCACTGCCTTTGTCTGGATGAGTTTCATTTCAGGTAAGTCAACAAGGGACTCTGATATCAGCATGGCAAAAAAAATGTTCTTTTCCCCACCAATTTTCCATGGCAGGAAATTGTAGTCAGATGGCTTTTTACTGTAGCGTCAGTTTTTAAATCTTTCATGAAATTACCCTAACAAACATCCTGTAAAACTGTGAAGTGTTATTCAATTCCATTGGAGTAACTGAGGTACTAAAACCTAAATGACTTCGAGAAAAACTGGTGAAAAAAGGCTTAAGCTGAAATTTCTTAAGCCCTAGTCTAGTGGCTTATTCCCCGTGCTTTCTCTGGGAAATGTGATTAAATAAGAAAATCAATAAAGATTTAGGTTTGCCAGATAAAACACAAAAGCTTCAAAGTCTGCTGACAAGAATTCAGGGCGTGAGGCCAAGTTTTGTGTGACTTCTTCGAGTGGATCAGTTAATAGCATGAAAACAACATAACAAGGAGAAAATGAGACACGTGCCTCAGGTGCAGCCACGAGGTGTGTCCTCAAGGGCTTCGCTTTTATTTCTGCCCTAAGCACACACGAGGAATTCCTCAGCCCGTCAACACGGAGGGTGAAAATCCCTTTGTTCAGGCTGGCTGCAGGTTCACCCTTACTCGAGCAGAGGTGATAAAGAGCTCTCAACATCAAATTCGCTTCTCACTCTCCTGGAGACTGTCTCAGCCTCTAATTGTAAATTAGTGAGAAGACAGACCAGCTTTAATACTAAAAATCTGGGCTCCCCAGAGACCCCTAATTCATCATTCAAAAAACCAGACAGTGGCACAGTGCTGATGAAATAGCAAGTGGAGTAAATGTACAGCTTTAGAAATAAAGCCACTAGACTTTGTAAAATTAAGGCAATTTCGGTTAAACACTTATTTTCTCTATATATTTATCTATATTTTCATTCTCTGACTATAAGAAGCAACTTGCATTTAAATTGTTTTAAAAAACTAAGGTATTGAAAAGTATTGAAAACTCAAACTGTTGTGTTTCAAATAAATATTTCATGTCACTGCAAAATATTTTTTCTGGTCGGTGTTTCATTGTTAGTTTTCTTCAGCTTATCAAGCCAAAAAGATCAATTATCTGACTGGCTTTATACAAAAAGATCAAAGGAGATAACACACATAGTTTGGGAAATCAGCAGCAGCAGTCCTGATCAGCAGCTTCTGCCATGTTAGATAAGAAACAAGGTCAACAAACTTTCAGAACTGAGCTGAAAAAAAAATAGGTGTTTTCTCACCAAGGGAAGATGCATCAGCCCTGCTGCTGTCTGCAGAGAAAGTAAAATATTGCTCCTCAATGACAGTGGAAGAAAATGAAGCCCAGCTAATTGAACTCTCTTCCCTTTTTACATGCAAGCACCATAGATCAGGGGATTAGCTGTGTTGCTTGTGAGAAACTTTACAGCCCTTTAACACGACTTGCTGCCTGTATTTCCTGAAAAAGATCCTGTAACTCAACCCTGTAACTGAGAAATGTGTTCTTCTTTCTAGCTCAGGCAATGATCCTCTTTTCTCTTTTTGAAATATCCAGTGTCTTCTAGGCCAGAATAACAACCCAGTAGTGCTTCAGGATGAGCACCTACAGTCTGTGATGGTCTCTGTATAACTGTCTGTAGACTATTTATATTTTGCTGATCAGTCATTAATAAATATTTCACAGTCATCTTTGGGTTCTCTGACTGTAGTTTCTTGTGTCTGCTTTCATTTTCAAACAGACAGGAACTGGTGAAGTACAAGAATTCTTCACAAAGAACCTTCAATTTATGATTAGTTTAAACGTAATTAATCCTAATTTCTAGTTTACATGTTTCCCCTTTAGCCTGGTAATTACGGGTCAGTTTGAAAGAAAAAATGGTTGTTTACTTTTTTAATGTACCTTTACCATATATGTGTAACGATAAGGAAAGAAAAAATAATTTGGAGCTATTCCTATCAGAAAAAAGGATGAGTTACCCATGAATGGAATTCCCTGCAGCGTGAGAAGAGGATGAGGAACAGCTTAATGGGAGAGCTGTGCAATGATCGAGGATGGGATCTGCAGGGCCATCAGGATGTGCTGTCCCACGAACCTCCGTGGTGATTCCTACATCCAGATCACATTACAAATGACTTGCAGAGGCTGAGCCAGGAGTGATTGCTCATCACGTCTTGAGACAGCAGAATATTGTGTTGGCAAAGATGTCAGGGGCTGGCAAGTCCTGAGCAGACAGAACCCCCGTGATGGATGGCCCGGCTGTGCCCTGTCCCAGCACACCGCGGACACCCCAAATCAGCCTCCCTGCTCTGACCGCAGCGCTGGCCGTGGAGGGGAACCCACCAAACCTGCTGGGCACACCAAAACTGTCTCTGCCTCTGGAATTCTCTGCTCCACGAGCCCTCCCAGGTCCCCTGACATCCACTTTTGGCCAAAGTCAAACCCAAGAGAATTAAATGGGCCTTTGCACGATAGCCGGCTGTGTAAACATTACTGTTGTTAGATATTTACTGTTGTTAGATATGTACTGCTGTTATATACATATGTTAGGAGATATTTAGAACAGAGACTCGACAAGGTAGAGGCCTTGTCAAGCCTCTAAAAGTGAGAAAGGTGCNGTGGCCCCTTGGGGAGGCTTCACCTGCCCTGAATGTACCTGAAGGCCCTTCAATAAATATAACTGCTTTTTATTCTCTTAATTCTGTCTGGCCTCTGCTTTACGCAGGCCTGGAAAAAGGCATCACCTCAGCTGTACTAAAAACAACTCTGTTACACAAGGGTACTTGGAAATACAAGTCTAGTTCCTATATTTTGGCAAGAAAAATTCCTCAAATATAAGTTCCCACGAAAAGAAAGGGAAAAAAAAATCTAGGAAAAGCAGCAATTATCAAAAGACACGGGGATGTTATATTTCCTCCATCAGAAATGTTGCCTAATGGTTTAGTCTAGACAAAATTTAATCCCAAAATTTAATCCCTAATTTGAAAGCAGGGGGTGTGTGGCAGCCTGATGCACGGCAGCTGTACATCTGAGATACCTGGCTGTTTGTAGCGCCACCAGCACCACATTTGGATTTTTAATACCCTGTTGCTATGGATTGCTTTAGAAAACCATAATATATCAGCCGAGGCACATTTAACCTTCTGTAAAAGCCAACTATTTTAGTCCAAGGCAGACCAGGAACTGTAAACTTCGGCCTTATTTGGGTTTTGGCCAAGCACAGGTTCATTTAAATCACCCTGCAGTTGTCCAGCTAAGGCAAAGGTTTACACAGCACTTGGATTTATGCACTCCCTGAGTTTTTCAGTGATGCTGACACTCCTGAAATTTTCATATATTTGAAATGCTAAATTGCATTTTTTTTTTACTCTTATTTTTTTTTTCACTTTTAGGACTTTTAGAGTAATCTATTGCCTGCAAAGCTGAAAAAATTCCCAGTACAAGGCTGTGTGTGGGACCAGGCCATGGAACATAGACTTTTCCAAGAGGCAGATTCACCACAGAAAAGTTTCTAGGCAGAAAGATGCAGGTATGAAGGAATTCAGAATATGAACTAACTCAGAATTATTTGAGCACGTTGATGTTATGTTTGGTTAGACATATCAGCAATTCCTCCCAGTCTCATACCAACATCTGTGTAATTGTCATTCCACTGGAATTGGCATGGCACTAGAACTGGAAGTATTTCAAAGGTAAAAGAATCAAAAGGAAGACTGAGATGACAAATACACTCAACTCCTTGTTTAACAAACCTGTGAACCACTGTCCTGTATTTCTGTGAGGGGCAGCGCAGTGGCAGGTGCTTCTCCTTCTTTACCTGCACCAGGACGATGCTTCTACAAGAAGAAAACCAGCCTTGGATTGAAGGTGCAGAAAAATGTTTGTTGTGTCTGCTGCTGCTCACCAGCAGGCCTGGCACCCACTTACACCACACTCACAACCACATCATAACTCTGATTTTCTGCCTCATATCACATCTACTGCTCCTGTTCCACAGCTCCTGTTCCACAGCTCCTGTTCCACAGCTCTCGCCACATCTGGAAAAGCCGACGCATCCTGTTTGTCTCAAAGTGCCAACGTGCAAGTGTTTATTCCTGTCTCTACTTTAAAGGAAAATAATGTGAATTTTGGGGCAGAATTCTGTGGTAACCAGGAGCTTATGAATATTTACTCTGGATGCCTTAATTCATTCAGGTGCTGCTTCTATAGGAAAATAGTAACACAAATTCAACCATCAAACTGCTGGCACAGAATTCATGGGTTTCCTACTTATTTAAAAAGGGGTAAATACTTAATTTCCCATTCATCATGAAGTCCTGAGAACATTTTACTTCAGATACTAAAGCAGACCTCTAAAAACCTTGATTTAAATTAACCTTGAAGGCAAAACCTGCAGCTCTTTACAAAACCATGGCGTTCTTTTTCTGACCAAAGCAATTCCGTATTCTAGCAAAATAAAGGGAAGGTTGACATCACAGATGTGTTTGATCAGCATGATGTTTTTCAATAATAAATAAAAGAAAGATTTATGAATTCCCAGCCATTGTTGACAATTCACTTTTCTTTATTGATTTTGCTTTCAAGCAAAATTGCCCAAATAAGATCTTTCTTGGGTTTTTTTAGCATATCACTTTTATAGAGTTAAACTGAAGACCGTGTCTCACCCATAAAACAGCTTTTAACCCATAAACAGCTTTCTAAGCCATAAACCAGATCACTTTACAGTGAATAAAAGTATATTAAAAATTAAATCAACAGATTAGATACCCCATTTCAGGCGATGCAGTTTTTTACTGACACGACACTAAGTTTTGCATTTGCTTTACTCCAACCCCCACTTTTTTCTAAAAGATTTATAATATTTCTCTATAAACTGTGTGCAACCCAGAAGACAGTTTCTACTTTTCAGTGGAACGTAAATTGTAACTTTATGGAGTAGTTTTCCTTTATGTAGAAAAACATTCTTTTTAAAATCTGGCCAGGCCTCCAAACCAATGACTTGCTATGAATAATTTTCTATGCCCAAGCACACAAATCTCACTGAAGAATACACCAAGAAACTCTCACACTTTTTTTTGTGCCTTCATTTGGAAGGAAGGCACTATGAAAAAAGTTATTTTTAAACTCTGACTTTAAATATTTTTTTGTTTCATCGTTTCAGGTTAAGGGTTTCTTCATATTTCAAGAAGAAAAAAAGAGAAAAAAGGGGGGTTTGTATCTTAAAAATTTTATTAACTTACACAGTGATACCTGTAATAAATTGGACACGTTAAGGATGAAATTTTTCTCTGTGTGTTTCTACAGTTGCAACTTAGAGGGCAAGAAAGGAGTGTAAAATAAATCCTGGGCAGACATTCAGAAATAGTGAGCACACACAACATCCACAGTTAAAAACACAACCTGAGGCCAGTCCAAAAAAATACTGGAAGATTTCAAAGTGCAATGAAATTTCCTATCTATTTTAAAGATGCTTTATAAAGGAAAAAAACCTAATTATAAAAATATTACCTTATTGGGTAATAAATAGGATACATTATTTCCCTATCTATTAATAAATAAATAAACAAATAAATATTAAACCAAACAACATCCTGGTTGGTTTTTTTTCCAACCCGTGACTTTCTAATATTATAATAAGACATAACCTCAGAGATGAGACAGAGTTCAAACCACAAAAACACCTTCTTTTTTGAGAAGTCCATAAAGATTGCACTTTAAAATTTTAAATGCAAATTTTTCCATAGATGTTTATTGATTGTCCCTTGGTTTATGCAGCATGATTTAAATGTCTTTGCAACAGTGCTGTAAATGTAAATTTATCACAGTTGTTTTATTGCCTCAGTTAACTTTAACTGCTTATTTTATGAGGTTTTGGATAAAAGTGGAAAAATTAGATATTAGAATGCAGTGCATACAATGTAATTATACAAACTGTTATTTTAATATTTCTTGAACATCGTATGCCATAATTTACAGTTGCATTACAAGCCCCACCTCTGGTAAGATACCTCTAGAAACTGAGTTTCAAATATTTGCTCCTCTCAAATCATTTTGGGTGGAGGGGAAGGGAACATAAATGTTATCCAATTCTCTGTGGTCACCTAAAATCTCCTTACAGAACGTGTGCATTTTATCATCATTTTATGTGTTTCTGGACCAAGGGTTTTCTGAATGTGCTTCAGTCTCACTAAGGGTGCATTTGAATCAAATGGAAAGTATGTAGCACACATAAATAAGGAATTCTGGATGCTCACAGCTGGAGGATCTTCAGGGTTTAACTAAACTTACAAGATAAGGTAGATTCACAGTTTAGGCCCTGCTTGAGTATGCATTTTAAAGTATGGAAAATTGTGAATGTCTGAGGAACTGACAAATACACCTACCCAAAAATCACAATTTGTCCAAACTAGGGCAGGTCAAATAACCATTTTTACCATGCCTTTTTTTCAAATTTGCATGTTTTTATGGCAAACCTCCTTCAAGAATTCATCGATACGAACTCAAAACAAACTTTAAAGTTGTTTTACTTTTCTTTTCTTCCCCTCCCCTTAATTAATAATTGCATAATTTTCAGAAGAAAAACTGAATATCTGTGTTTGTGGTCTTAAAAGGAAATGTTGTAAGCTTTGAGATGTTCTTTGTGGCAATGGCCAATCTCAAAGGGACAGAAATCAGAAACAAAGAGCCCGATTCTGATAAATTTGCCCACTCCTCAAGCAGATTAAACATTTCCCCCTCTACCCTCACACATGCACACTGGATAATCAGCCTTGTATAATACCCAACTTTTTCATGTTTTCTCATTCTAATGATAACACAAACTGCAAATTACATTATCAGTGACTTTCTGAATTGAATGTGCGACTGACAATCTGAATTTAATGTGCAATTCCAGTCACTGATGTACAGATTAACACATTAATATTAAACAGATCTGCAGTAATTAGCACCAATTAATGTAAAGGATAAGTTAATTTACAGAGCATATCATTCAATATGCAATCCAATGTGTGCCAAACAGTGCTATGCTAATTCAATAGCCCTTATTTTTGAATTCCTGTTAGCTGTGGTTGAATAACTAATTATTGAGGGGCTAAAATCCCTTGAAATATTGTGTTTCCCAAAGCCAGGCAGGAGCACCTACAGTTCCATTTGGTGTATTAGCAAATGACAAGCTTTACACAGAAGACAAAAGACCACGAAGAGAAATATTTCTTTAAAGACCCTTTTAAAACTTTTTCAATTACAGGTGTCAAGCCCGTAGAAATTTTCAAACCGAGATTTGTTTCCAGAAGTAAGTATTTCTGCTGCAGTAGCCTTTGATCTGATGTTATTTCAGTGAGAATTACTGCAGAGCCCCAAGTGCTGGCCTGACTCAGAACACACTCAAGAGTAGCTCCTGCAAGTCCTTGCACAGCAGCTTTTGCTGTTGGCAATAGAAAATATCTCCAAATCCACCTATTTCCCCCACACCTTATTAACATCAGCCAGGAGGTTACACATTAATGTTTTATGGGATTGCATAAGGCACTAATTATTGGTGCTGTTTATTTCTATACTAGAATATAACCAGGCTATAACCCAATAACTCAAACAGTGGTTAAAACCTGAGAATAATCTTACAGGACTGAAGGTTTGCTGTGCCATCAAAGGAGGATTGGAGCCAACTGTAGACACCACGTACAGATAATGGTAATAGTGGTGGATGCAATTTATTTAGTTATTTTAATTCGTGAGTATGAGAAATACAGCTGATCATTTGAGCTTAAATCAAATAGCGAGGACTACAACGCTTGAAATACCTTCTGGATGATTTCCTGCCTTACTTAAATGATGGGCTTATCTTTATGACATGAACCACTCTGAAACAGCAGATGGATGATATACGGGGTAAAAAGCAATTCCACACCACCTGGAAGGTTTGTATTCATTAACAAAGAGGAAGCAAGGCTGGTAGAGGTTATTGGAAATTACCTAATCATGTCTTTTCCTTCCCTATCTCTTACTGAGCTGATTCTGGTTTGATATTCTTGCTTGCCTGCCTTGCGAGTTTGGTCTTGAGCCTGGAATGAGTCTTTTCTACTTCCATACATTATAATTCTTTGTCATCAATCTATCTAATGGTACTTCCTACCTTAATGAGAACTAATCCCCACCAATCCTCCCTCCTGATCCTCTACTTGCTGATTTTGACCCCATTCAGGGTTTGATTCGATACTGGAAACCGTTATGTTTGAAATCATCAGCATTATGGAAGCATTCTCAGAAGTGATCAAAACTAGTGAAAAAGTTTGAAAATTAACCAGTGTGGTTTTTAAAGAAACTTCAAGAATAATTTGGCAGAAAAACTTAGCAGCTAAATTATAAAAAATCCGTGTGAATCAGAAAACAAGGAGGAGATGGAAGACTGGAAAAACATCGTGAGAGACTGGCTACTTAAGCTAAACACGAGCTATTTTATTTTCCTAAAGTGGAATTTTATTTGTTAAAATTGGAAAGTTAAGCTTTGTATGGCGCCATGCCGCGCGTCCCTGAGCAGCTGCTGGGTTTCTGGAAGGGCTGCAGAGCCCCTGTAATTATCTACCTGCGTGCTCTCATTAACACACCCCACGCGAGCAACTGGGCTTGCTCAGGAAAAACAAAATCTCATTGCCACCGGGCTTGGGGTGAGAAATACTCTGAGAACATATTCCTGAAGGCAAGGCCTTATCAGTGCAGAATGTTATCTTTCTCCAAGTGAGCCTGAGAAGGTCACGAGGAATAGGAATTAAATGATCCAAACCCGCCCTGCTCAACAGTGCAGTCACTTGCCTGCAATCTGTTCAGAAGTTTCAGCTCAAAAAGAGAGAGACTGAGAGTGGCAGGGCTACAAAGGAAAGTCTTCTTGGTGCTGTTACACTTCTAGCATATAAAAAAAAAAAAATCCTCAATCATTTTATAATAATAGTAGCAGTAAAAATAATTGTTAAAATAACTGCAACTAGTTCGAGGTGAAGACACTTGTGTACAAACTTATCAAAGATACACACTTGTATGAACGTCACAGAATGCCAACAGCATCTCAGAAATATATTGCTATTAGAGATGATGAAATAGTTTATTTGTTCACAATTTATGGGAGGAGTGCTCTGAGCTTTGTTAAAAGGGAGATGTCCGGGCTGTGCAGAGCTTTGTCTTGGCAGCTGTGCTAATTCTGGAACATTTTGCCTTGAAAGCGAGAGTGCATCCAACAAGTCAAAGCTTTTTTTGGAGAAGGAATAAGAAAATGAGTGCAAATGCAGTGCACGGAACCTTCGGGTTTGGGAGAGTTTCTCTGTGTGCAGAGACATCTGCTTGGGGTAAGAACCCAGGATACCCCCTGGGAGGAGCTCCTAAGGAACTGGGTGAAAACAAAGAAAAGACAAAATCAGAAATAAAACAAGTGAGTTAAACCTGAAACTTTGCCCCGGCATCAATAAAGCTCAGATAGCAGCACACATTCATGATTCTTATCTTCATAGCCTGTGTATAAAATACTGGCCTGGATTGCTCTATATTTAATCTGAGCCACCAGGGAATTAAATAGATGCAAGCCTGAAGATAGCGCTAAATTTAATTAAAATGACCTTTATAACTGCCATTTCCACATTTCAGATGGTATCATACTGATAAATAATTTCTAGGGAAAAAAGTATTCTCTCTCTCTTTTAAATAATCATTTTTGCAACTTTTAAGTCCTTCAAAAAGTCACATTTGTGAGGCTGCTTCTTAAAACAAAACAAACCCCAAACAGAACCCTTAAGACACAAGGCGGTTTTAGACCAAAATTCTTCTTAAAGATTCCTACTCACAACCACAACGCCTGAAAATTCTGTGGTTAAAAGCTGAAATCGGTTTCCTGGAGTTACAAATCTCTGTGTAGTCCCATTATTCCTTGCTTTCAGAGGGAGAAAAGAATTTTCCCATTGACTTAAAAAAAATGAGAATCTGTTTCCTCCTACGAGTCTGAGCCTGCAGCAAAAGGCAGAATTAAAGAACGTGGCAGTAAATTCTGTCTCCTAAAACTTTGCTCTCAGAGCCACAACAGTTCCCATAAAAGCTTCTTCCTTTTCTCTCCACACCACCCCTTGAAAAGGCTGATCCTATTTTCCCTGTTTCCAGCATCAGAATCAGAGAATCAATTAAATTTATAATTAAGAGACTTATGATTTAATATTAATATGAAATTTCATTTTGTTTTGATTATATTTATTTATTTGCCTCTGCAAAAGTCTGATTAATGAGTACAACTTGTGCCTGTCATAACTGAGTGGGAATTTCTTTAGTATAATTTATTTTCATTGACTGTAATCAATTAAATAGAACAAATAATATAAAGAGATTTGGGTGGGATAATCTTGAGGCTTTTTTCTCTGCTGAGCTGAGCCTCATTTTGAGTGTACGGCTTTAACACTGAACACGTGGAAGTTTTTATAAATGAGAAAAGTTATTTCAAATTATCAATATAATTTCTAAACATTCTTACAAATGCTGAGGACTAAACAGGTGCATAAGAACAAAATACACAATATTTTCCACATTCTGAACCCACTCCAAGATTTTAAAAGTCTATGAGAAGATATATAGGTTGAGAAAGGAATAAAAAAGGCAATTTTCCTGTTTGCTTGCTATTATTCCGTATTTGTTCCTAAAAACACACTGGCAGCAAACCCACAACTTCTCTAAGTAACCTCCACCACTCCTGGTGCCTGAGGGAATATTGAACCCCACGACCTCTGACTGCCAGAGCTGCTCTTCTAAAGGTTTTAAAGCATAAATGAATCCCAGCCTCGAACATCGTGAACCGTATTTGATTTTCCCTCTTCACTAAAACCCTTATTTTCTGGAAGAATGACCATCCTACTTCTGCCTTGTGTTTCCTACGCTAAATACACCGAGTCACACAAACTTCTACACGTAAAGGTCCAGCTGAACCCAAAACTCCTTCCTGCCCCACTTTAGGACTCCCCGCCTCCTCCACCCTCCCTCAAGTCGTATTTTTGCTTTTCATTTCTCCTTGCCCCACGTGGCACCTCACACTTGTGTTTACTGAGCGTGGTCTGTGCCATCCGGATCGTTTCTCCAATTTAGGAAGGTTAATTTAAATTGTAACCTTGTCCTCCAAATTATTTGCAGGCGCTTCCAGGTCATCGTCATCCATGGATTTGGGAAGTTTACTTTTTCCTCCCATCATTCAAGGTTAAAAGTGTGAAAGAACTGAATCCAGAGTAACTCCCTCAGGCTCTGCACAGGAGTAAATGTGGAAATTTAGAGAAAGTCATTCCAAATGAATGATTTTGGTTTATTTTATAACATGCAAGCACATAGGGCTAAAAATACCAAGTGAAATAGCAAAATGGTTTGTTTCAGAAGTATTTTAAGGGTTGGTTTTTCAGTTTTTTTCCTTCGAATGTAATCTTTGGAAAAAAAGGATCAGTATAGTTTTACTTATACTTTATAATATTTTAACTTTGAAAGATAAACTTCGCGATCAAAAAGGGAATTTAACAACTTTACAGTTTGTTATTTATTAAAGAGCCAATTCACTACCTTAACTTTTAAATATGTTGTAAGAAAATATTCACAGTAATGTGCACTTGAGGGTTTTTTCTGTATTTTCCCATTTTAGCCTGTAACCTTGCTGGGGCCCTGCTTTTGTTTCGTAAGCAGAAAGTAGAAACACCTATTTAGTTACAGTATATTGATTTTTGGAAATCAGATTGTAGAGGGTATAGATAAGAGGCATGAAAGGGTCTCAGATTGGTAATACAGGAATGAATAAATATTCAAGACAACCCCATATAAAGAGAAGCAGGGAAAATGACAGGTGTACACAGAATTCATTCCACTGTTCAGAAAAGATCTCTTCTTATTGGAAACTATAAAGCTAAATGAGAAAGAGCTGAGCACTGATGTTACTGGGCAAACTTCCCAGAACTCCTTATTCCACTCCCCCCGAGCCTCTCCTTTACACAGGCTCATGGACTATCTCTAGACAGCCACGAGAAAGATTTTAGGCCCTAAGTAAGGAAGAACAAACAAAAATTAAATCCAATTGCTGGGGAACGATGTTCTTTACGAGCTGCGAGCAAGGAAGGAAACGCTGCTGGCAATTAATGACTGCTCTGGATTGCTGCTGCTCAACAATTAGCACCGAGCACTTGGAGCACTTCTGGAGCACGAGGCAAGGGCAAACAGCGGAGAATCTCACGTGTTTGCAGCGTGGCAGTGCCACGGATCAGGTTATTCACACCAAGTTTGTACCAGCTGAGGAGATTCTAGAAATAACCCTGCCTGTCTCTCAGAGCTTCTCTGTGCCACTGGAGTTCCTTAGAGGAGTTTTCCATGCTCCCAAGATACCTCGTGCTACCCAAAAAGGATTGAATTTCCTTTTGTAGGAACTTTAAAAAGTATTGTTTCCGCATAAGGAAAGGGTTTTCCAAAACTGACTTTGAAACTGCGATATGCAAGGTTTACCAAGTTATGTTTATTCCACGTCTATTTTAATAAAAATCCAAGTATAAATTAAGAGTTTTGGTAAATTCAGAGTGAAAGATTTGAGGTCAGCTTGGTTTGCCATTTGCTTTCAAGCAAAACTGCATCTAGCTGATCATCAGAATGCTGTAACACCACGTAATGAAAAGGCAAATATTCATTAAAAACCAGTACTGATATAGACATGGAAACTACATTAAAACACTGAATATTCTTTCTGAAATCTGGATTCCTAGATGTCTAGAATTAGGAAAACAAGGATCTGTTATAGGCTTAAAGGATGCCCAAACCACTGGTGCCATCCTTGGGGATCTCGTGATGACACTGCACTCGTGAGGGTGGCAGGCTCAGGACATTCCTCGTGCCACATGCAGCAGAATTACAAAAATAGCAGAAGTCTAACAGATATATTGGCAAGAGAGTCAAACAGAGCAGTGACAGGGTAACATGGATTAATTAAGCTACACTGAAAATGAGAACTTTCTCCTCTCAGGGTCAGTCCTTCTGCCCTGTGCCTGCTCTGGACTCATAGTGGAAAAGCTTCCTATATTTTTTATCCATGGGTGAAAATAATTGTATATTCCCTTTGTGCCCTTCAAGTATATTCACTTTACAATCCCTCAGGAAAAATAAAGATGCACAATTTCAGACCTGCTGTGAGCAATTAATCCTTTAAGATAGTGTGGTTCTGAAGGTGTTTTTCTGACAGAGTAAAAAAGATGGCAGACCTATATTAGCTGTTTTCCCATCAAATCCAAGTTACACTCCAAATGGAGACAAATTACTGCACCTTCATATACCCTGCAAGCTGCACTTAGAGCAAACTCAGGGCAGTTTTAAACCTAACTTCAGGCTGTGCATTCTCTTGACATTTTTCTGGTGTTATTATGATCAATTAATCACATCTCCCAGTACAAAACAGTCAAAATGTTTACTCAAACATATGTGCCATGGAATTGATTAAAATAAAAAATTAGAACGACACTCGTTAAGTAGATCTCAAATATGATACAACTGTCTGAGCAACTGGTATTGTCCAGTCCCCAGTTCCTACAGGATGGCAAACAATATGTGCATCTATTTCTAATGCACCAATTGAACATATGTCTGTCAGAGAAAGATGGAAATAGGATGAGGCTAAGATAATTTAAATAAACAGCTGTCACTTTATGCAAGATTGCCTCTGGTGAGCTTTGATTTGTGTGTGTGCAAAAGAGGAAAAGCACAACTCCAGAACTAAACAAAATTACAAAACTGAGACTTTTTGAGCGGGAAGGTCATCGTGCTTGTCTCTCGTTTTTCTGTAATCCGCGAACAACAACAAGTCACAAAAGGAAAACTTATTCATCTGTGTTATTCGCTCCTTCGTTTACTGCTGGCTGTCAAAGACTTCGCTGCATTGCCCTGGGCCTGCTAAGATTCCTACAGAATGTGCCTGTGAACTGTTTGAGCTTTCCAGAGAGGAAAGAAAGGTTTAAAACCATCCTCTTTTTTAAGGCAAAACAAAGCCAATGAGGTTTCCATTGCTTACACAGACCTTTCTTGAGGGAACACAGTTGCACTCCTGCACTCACATTTTGGAATGTATGTATGGTTGCATAACAGATATGAATTAAACTCACTTGCACTTTTTTTGTTCTTATTGAATGTTTCAACTGAAGAACGGGGCTCAAAACCCCATCAAGACGGAAAATTTCCACGCCAGTAACGTGTTCTCTTCGAAGCTCAGTTTGCCAGAATGAATAAACACAGTTAAGCCCCAAGATTTCAAACCCTTTCAGGTCTCAAAGCACAGAAGAGATTCTTGTGGTTTAAGCGTACACATAAGCCTCGATGTGAACATAAATGTCAGATCCTGAAAAATGAGTATCAATAATGTAAAAAGGAAGCAAGAGACAAACCCACGGGGAAGCACCACATAGGGATTTTCTCCATTTTGGAATGGAGATGAGGAAACGTGACGAATTCCAAACTTTGTATGACTTTGAAATTTTTCCCTGGATCTAAACCCTCAGAGCAACATCTTCCTCTGGAGGTGTGTGCAGCTGAGGCAGAAGCTGGTCTTTGGGAGACACTCGTGTTCATGAGTTCTCATTCCATGTTTTTCCTTCACTGATGCTGCAGAATGGCAGGATGAAGTGCCATAAACCCTCTGGAAATTTTCATAAAACCCTATTAAGTAAAACAGAAAGAATTCCAGCACAGGAACGCGTGCTTAAGGAACAGTTTGAAACTGAAACGTGTCAGAAACATTTTTTATCACCAAGAAAACATAGACTAAAGAGGAGGGAAAACTGAAGGAGAGGTTTATCAATGATATCTTTTAGTGGCAGCTTTAGTTATCAATATTTACACAAGTTTCATGAGGAAAACCCACTGCTTTTAGAGCTGTGATATCCCAAAATTCCTGCTCCCCCTAGTAGTTATAAATATTGACAGCATTATGACTTTCAAATTTGGATAATGTTAAAATCAAGAGAATTCACACCAATATTGCTTCCAAACCAGTAGAATACTACTGCTGATAAAACTGACTGACTGTAAGACGAGCCTGAGCTTCAGATTCTGCAGAGATTTTTTTGTTGTGAACCAAGGAAAATGATCAAAAAATCTGTTTGTTCACTTTATTGGATACAGAGTCATATATTTGCTCCTCATGGGCCTGGCTCTCCAGACCATCTTTGTTGCCCTTCTCAAAGTGAGGGAATTCTTCAATTCCCTTGAGATTTGTTTAGTTCACCTGAAATTAGTTGAAATCCCCCATTCCTCTAAAACGTGACTGAGCAGTGATTTATTTTACTTACTGGGAGTCACCTCAAAGAACCTAAATATGTTTATGTTGTGATTTCCGTTTCCATTTCTTTATTTCATCACCCATGTTGTTGAAATAGTCATAAAATAAGCATTAAGAAATCATATAAACTACTAATGCCGGACCCTAATTATCAACAATTTAATTAGTTTGCCAGCAAAAATTACCTTGTTGATGCAAAACCAAAAGAATTCCTTAGTGGACTCGCACTGCTAGATAAACATTAGATTCCCATGCAATAAACTTCAATATTCTGCTGCTATAAAGCCTTAACTTTTAAAGCACCTGTATGCTGGAAAATTTTGGCAAACTTCTTACGCTGAATATACATTAATTTATTTTCCAGACATGAAACAGACAATTTTGCTACTTTAATAAAAGAAGTAAACCTACACATTAAAGTTTTAAGTTTTCAGTAATATGACCTTTTTGAATTGTGTCTTTTAACAGGGTTTGTACCTTTCTGTAAAGCAATTCAGTGCTTCTCTACAGGTGAATTTAGTCTCAAAACTGTTAAAATTTTAATGGCTTCCTGTCTTCAGAGAAACAAAAGGTGCTGTGTTTAGGGTTTTCTGATAATAAATCTGCTACGTGGATGAAAGGAAAATATAAAAGCATTTAAACTCAGTTTTCAAATTCAATTGAGAAACAATTTCTTTCAGCAGCTTCATGAAAGAAGGACATGAGTTACGTTTAAACATAAAGAGGAGTACAGGAATTAATGTAGAATTTTTATGAAGGGCAGGTGAATGTGCAGCTTTACTATTAGAAACAGAGTGTACAATCCCATTTCAGTATAAGCTTCACCTAACTGTACAAAGTTTATCCTAATATGGAGCCTATCAAGAAAAAAGAAAGTTTTCATCCCAGTTGTCTTTCTCTTACACATTTTGATTTCCAAAGGGCTTCTGCTTTGACCAAACAAATCTGCTCATCCAGGGGCTTGATGCCAAATGTTAGAAACAGAATTCACCTGCACCCTGGGAGGGGTGAGCCCCTCTTATTTCCGTAAACTGGTTGGGAATCCTCCTGCAAACAGAAGCACCCTGGGCAGGAGGTGTTGGACACTCCAGCTGCAAATTCATGACCTTGCTGGCGATCACGGCTGTGAAATTTCTACCTAAAGTTGTTCAGATCTACAGATCTTTGCCTCTCATGCAAGCAATAACTCCTGTATGTCTTGTCCTTGCTCCCTCCTGATATAAAGCACACCTGGAGCTCCAGGTCTTGTGCACTTTAAAAACTGTTCTTCCTCACCACTGTCAAGAAAGCAAAAAATACCTGTAAAGGGATTTCTTTTTTAACTGAATATGGGTTGATTTTGATAGTTAAACCTTGTTATTTGATCTGATTAATCGTGTTTATAGAAATAATCTATCGCTTATTAATATCTTGAAGGAGCATATAGGCATTCCTCCTCTTTTCCCAAGAATACAAAGGCAAACAAACAACAAAATTATTGCTGCTTTCTGACAGTTAGACAGCTGTTCCTTGACACCGTGCTCCTGGAAGCAGAGAGATAGCCATCTACTGGAAATCCAGATGTTTGTTCTTGCCTTGGACAGAGAAATGGATGCTGCTGCTGCATTTCATACTTGATTAAATAATCCTTGTTAGAGCAGCAATCCTCCCACCTGAAGTTTAGGCTGAAAAGTTAAAGTAACCTGAGCTGGTTTGCATTCCAGCACTGTGATTTTTAAATCCATTTTGAATCAAGTCTATAACTAACTATCAGTCAAAGCCAACATAAAAGGAGATTGCCCAAGAGTAGCTGCTCTGACAGCCCAGATGTATAATTACTAATGTACTTAGAAACACCCTGCAAATCTGTAATAAAGATCAATGGCTTACAGCATAATTTGGCATCTAAAGCACAGGACTCTGATTGTATTGTGTTTGTAAACATGTTTTAAGCTGTTGATAGGGCCTGTCAAGCAGAGGAAATTGAAGTCACAGTGGCAAAGATCCCTGAGATAGTTAGCATCCGAAGAGAAAATGATGTGCCAACTTCTGCGAGCCTTGCTGCCACTTGTGACACATGCAGCTGCACAAAACTGGCTTAGGGGAGATCCCTGAACGAGTCAGGGTAGACAGTGCCATTCAAAACAAAAATCCCAGAGGTGAGGGGGCTGGGAGCAGCAGGATAATTCTAGATGTAGGGGGAAATACATATTTCTAAAAGCAGTAGTCGTTACCTTGCCACGAGGCCGCTGCAACAGGAAATGTCATTGGAGCCATTGAGTTTAGAGCTGTGACCACAAGCCATTAATTTTAATTTACTAGCAGCAGTCTGATTGTTACATAGGACCAAAGAGCTGTAGAAATCCCCAGGTGAGGCACATTTGAAATTACTGATCAGTTTGGGTTCTGCTGCTGGTGACAAATGATCAACACTGGAAATATTTGGATTTTTTTCAGCAATGGGGAACATTTTCATCTGGGCCCCAAGCCACAGCTATGGAGAGCATCATGACTGATTAGTCCCAGGCAGCAACTACAGCACTCTACCATCATCTACAGAGAAATTTTCCATGGAAAAAAAAACTCCAGAAAACCCTCGAGGTGCTGGATATTTCTCCCAGTTAAATGGAACAGTAAAGCTGCAAAGCTGATTTCAAAAGATCCCAATTCCACCTATTTTGTGTTTCATTTTGTGAATGCTACGGAAACTGATGTTTGCCTAATAATATTTACAAATGGATTTATAGATAACCTGAAAATAAAGTCTACAGAACAATATCATAATAAAGGGAAAATAGGATAACAGGTGTCTGGAAACTGGGAAAATCATCATTCTTCTGAGGAGTGCTAATCATCAGTAAAATAATTGTTTCCATCAGTGGTTTACAGAGGGAATCAGAGATACCATGCATTTATCAAACCAAATAAACCACATTTGTTGTAGGTTTGAACCAGATGAGCACACAAACAGGAACTTGAATATTTTTTAGAATAGAATAATAACACTTTCAAGGCAACAGCGGCCCAACTAGCAAAGTCAAAGGGATTTTGAGAATAGAGAGGGTTTTTTGATCTAAGAGCGTGTTTATTCTCACTACTTGTCACACAGGAAATTCCAGTAAAGGAGCAAATAATCAGCCAGCAACAGACCCTGGCAGAGTTGTGTCCACACTCACAGTGTTAGTGAGTTTTATTAAGTCTCCAAGTTCATAACTTCAGTATAATTAATCAACAATAATTCATTTCTTTGTCAGTGTCATAACAATTTTTTAAAAACATTTTTGAAATTAGGGAAGGTAAACATTCTCCTTTCAAGGATGGAATGTTGACACAATCCTGGCATCCTGCTGACAGAAAAATCCCTAGGTGTTCCTTTCCCATATGTTGCCAGACAAAGATAGACCCTTATTGATCCAAAAAAAAACCCTCTAAGCCTTCCAAAAATTCTTTTTTTTTCACACAGAGTTAAAAAAGAGAAGGGAATACAATCACACGGTGCACACTGCCTCACGTTGGCAGAGGGCAGAGGGTGCCACAGACCGAGGCTGTTTTGGTTGTCCAGGTGATTCCCTGACAAAGCTGCATTGTCCTGTCAGCAGCACAAGCCTGGCAGCAAGAGGAGCAGAGCAGCAGGAGCCCCGGGGTCCCCAGGATGTCACAGCTACGTGGGTGAGGTCGTTCCTTGCTCTGGCAGGAGCAGACAAACAGCAGCTGGTGCCGAGAGCACCAGACACGGATTTTCTGGGAAACCGCGATAAATGAAACGTGACATTTCTCGTGCTGCTTCACCTGGCCTGGGGACACCCCGGCCACAGGGCAGCTTTGCTGAGGCAGAGGCTGTTCTGTAAGGAGTTTTCAGCTTGGCTACAAGAGCCATTCGTGGAATTCTGTGTTCCTACAGCCCTCCTCACGATGCTGTGTGAGCACCCGTGAAGTCTGCCCGTGGCGAAAGCGCCTGCGGTGGAGCTGTCAGGACCAGAAAAGAATGCTAAATTAACTGGGCTTTAAAACTGATAGCAGCAGAAAGGTACCTGAAGGTCTATTGCTTTTCACTAATTCCCCTAGATCTTAAGAAACTTGTTCTTTGGCATAATTCTCATTCTGTTTGACAGTAACTGACCCTGCAGCTATTCCACCTTTTGAATTCATCAATCAGATTCCTTTTCTTCTCAATGGTTGCTAATCCTATCTCATTCCTATCTCCTGTGCTACCCAACCCTCCCAGAGTTTCAAAGCTTAGAGACGGGTCATAAACCATCAGGTTCTCTAAGAGGTTGCCTCATTCTTTGCATATTAAGAACCAGCATGGGGAAATTCTCCTCTTTCAATGCAAGGAAAGAGAGGAAAACCCCTGAACTCAGCATGCAAAATGAGATCCCTTCCAACAACTATTCAGTGCAGACACACCAGGCTCAAGGCTCCCACACCACGTTCTGTGGCTAAAAATAAAATATTTGCCATGTAATCACTGATCCCAATCTGGAATCAGATTTTTAAATATTTCTGTTTCAAGAAAACACAATATACCTGTCCTGGGGTGACAAGGACAATACTATATCACAGTTCTAGAGTTCTACCAGCTGCCAGTAACAGCTTCTTGTATTTTGGGGCCATTTCGTTTTGCTATTCAAAAGCACTAAATACAAGAGATGCTACAACATTGCCAATGCCTTAACAAGAGAAATCCTTTCAAAAAGCACCTCCTACTTCTGCATTTTCAATTTCAAGGTCCTCCTACACGACAGGGTTAAATGTCAGGGTTCTGAGATTAAGCCACATCTATAAATAATACCAAAGGTTCAATCTCCTACTGATAAATTTTTTTTACTGCATTCAGCTAAAACCAAGTTTGTACATAGAGAATAAAACGATTCATCAAAATAAAATCCAGTTTTTCTCACCAGCAAGTAATTTATGTTGTTCAATTGAGTCATTTTAACATTCTGCAGCTCTTCTTCTCTGGTTATGGACACAGGAATAGACACTTCTGACAGTGCAAAGGGTCCTGAGTGTCTGTGCTCTAAGCTTTACCGCTCCCTTTAGTGACATGGAAGACTCCACTCTCCATAAGTGCTCTGTATTCCATTGTTTCTTCTGTTTCTTTCCACTGTTTTAAGTTCTGTATCTGATCTTAATTGGCAATGCAGGTCAAGGCCGTGGGAGAAGAGAGAAATGTATAATTATATTAAGAAAGGAAAGGAAAATATAACTGAGGGAAATATAACCAGATATCATTTCTTGTTAATCCTGGCCAAATGGAGGTATCTTAGGAGAGGGAAAAACAACTGCAGAACAAAATTATATCCATGATATCACTTCCAACTAATCAAATAGAGCAAGTGACCTGGGATTCCAATTAACACATCTATGCAATTTATCTATCTGATGAGTCTATTTAGGCATACAGGGAGTTTAACAAGATTTCAGTGTGTGGGAAATGAAAATTGAATACACAAATTCTTTTTAGCAAAAATTTTCCTTTTTTCCCCCCTAATTTTAACTGACTAGTCAATCACAATCCAGATTTTTGATTGTTCTAGCACAATGCAGTTGATTAGTATTTTCCAGAAACCCTCTCATTCCCCAGCAACACCTTGCTGTTATACCAGCCATAAATTATTTCCGTTGTCATTGCTATCTGTGCTGGTTTGGGCTGGAGTTAACTTCCTTCCCAGGAGCTGGTGTGGGGCTGTGTTTTGGATTTGTGCTGGGAACAGTGTCGATAACACAGAGAGGTTTTCATTGCCACTGGACAGCGACTCTCGGGCACTAAGTCAATTCCTGCATCGCATCCCTTGTTTTAGTTGCATCCAGACCCTACGGCTGTTGGAATCAGAGTGCTTTGCAACTCGAGCAACAGCCCAAGTAAGCGGGAAGAATCAGGAGGATCACTCAAAAGGACCCTGTCAACCCCTGTGACGATGACTTAGTCCGCGAGACCAGACCGGATTGATCAGGGAATGCAGAAGAGCTCAGCTGGCATTTCCTTCACACTCTCACTCCCGGGTCCAGCCCTCCTACACACACCCCAAGGTGCATTCCAGGCTGCTGGGTGCAGATGTTCTCCAACAAGGGAGCTCTGCTCTTGGCAGAAGGTGCTGAGGGTCAGCATCAGCTGGCGTCACTGAGGTACGAACACCGTGAAAGGGAACCATCGATTTCCTGACTGAATGTGCTTTTTATTTTGGCACAGATTTGCACGTTGCAAGTGTTATTTTGATGCTGAACGTTCCCCAGGCTTCTCACCAAGTCTCTCTTCACATCTCAGTTCCCCCATGCGCAGGGTGCTGGGAGAGATGATCCCTGGGAGCTCCGAGGTGATGTCAGGCATTATTTTTATTGCCAGTGATGAGTGCTGAATTTGTATTTGGAGTGGCTGCACAGGAAGAGCAGGGAGAGGACATAAAAATGTGGAGGAGTACCCAGTGCATGCCAAAGTGCAGCTTCACAGGCAAGCTCCTGTCTTTCAGGGAGCTGTCAGGCACACGTGTAATAAACCACAATTGTGTTCAAAGCTAATGCTAATATGGCTCAGTGGGAGACTGGTTTTAAATGTCATATTTTCAAGCCCTTCTCTAAACTATCTTTCCTAGAGAATACTTCAAGGGAACTGGCATTCTAATGAATTCCTTAGGCCTGATTTTCAGAGCTATTAAGTGCACCTCTGATCACAAGTGCAATAGGAGATACTGACAGATATTCAGGCTTATCCTATCTAGATAGACAGGTTGTATAAATACTCTATTTAAAATATTCCCACCCAAGTGGGAAGGGAGCAAGACAAATCAGCCTGAATTAGGATGAAGATGGCAGGGTGACAACGCAACTTCTTATCTACCTGACGCAAGCTACTTCAAAATTATATGAAAAAGAATCTGCTTAAGGTATGTAAACCTTTGCCTCCAACACATGGTACCAATAGATAATAACAGATAAAACAATGAGTTTTGGTTAGAATGGACACATTTTACAATTTATATTGTATATCTACACTTGCCATACTCTTGCAGTGTTCTGATTTTTGATGGAATATAAATTCTCCCCTGGAATTCGGAGAACCTGTCTCCTGCTGTACTAGACCAAACAGGGAATTTAGAATAATTTGATCATTTCTGACACATCCGTCCTGGTATTGCCCAGAAAACATGTACACAAATGTAAAATCTCTTTGGCACAAAGCAGTATTCCTTATGGGCTCACCACCTGTTTATTGATGCCCAGCCAGCCAGCCCCTGAGCAGCAATCGGCCCTTCCCAGCCAACTCCCCCCAGTTTCCGCACTGGACACGACATTCCACGGCCTGGAATATCCCTTTGGCCAGGCTGGGTCATTGTCCTGGCCAGGCTCTCTCTGGGCTCCTCGTGCACCTTCTCACAAGCAGAGCACAGGAAACTGAAAAGCTGCAACTACAAAGCTGAAACCACTCAACTCAGCAACAACTAAAACATCAGTGTCATGTTGTGTTATTCCCATTCTAAATCCAAAATACGACACGGTAACAGGTGCTAGGAAGAGAATTCACTCTGTCCCAGCTGAAGCCAGGCCAGCCTGGGTCTCTCCCTGAATTACATCCCTTTCCCTCCCAGGTTACTCCTCTTTCTCTCCTCTTGGCCATTTGGCAGCTGCAGCAGAGGGAAGTTTTGTGCAAAGAAAGGTACCTGGTGCTTTGCACTGGGAAAGAAGGCAATGCATCAGCCTGGGATGGAAAAAGAGGGAGCTTCACAGCAGAGGAGCAGCAACTGAGAGCCCCCAGCCCCAAGTGCTCTGATTTTCCTTTAAGTGGAGTTTGATGAAACAGAAATCCTGCTCAGAGCTGTTCGTCACAGCTGGAGAGAACAATTAAACATGAGCCTCCTAGATGTTTAGTCAACAGGGAGCTGTCTGTCTAACACGGCTCTAGCTGAGAAATATGAGATCTCAGAGCCCTAAATACGTATCTATTCAGGATATGGGACACCAGGACAGTCTGACATCTCATGAAGACAGAGCCTGTAAAAGTTCATTATTTAAATGAAGACCCAGACGTGTAAAGACAATAATTAACTTATTTGAAGGTCTAAAAGTTATCTAAATAGGAGAGATACACGTGGTGTGTGTGTCCTATCCCTCCCCCACCCTCCAGCATCTCCTACAGAAAAACAAGAGATAAAAATCAGGGAGACAATGACAATTAGCCTCCTAATTAAAGAATAAGCAAAAGGCTAGGCTGCAAAGCAAGTTATTCCAAGTAAGATATTCCCAGTTGTTCCTCAGTCTAAACAAGACTGTTTTCTCCTCAAATGTCACAGCATATTAAGTGCCAGGAGAGAATTATTTCAGCATATGATGAACAAAACAACATAACCCCGAGGAACAAAGTCACAAAGCTGTCCATGAAGTGAATTGCAGCTCGAATTGCAGATAATTAGGAGCCAAGGCTCCTACGGTATGAATCCTGCTGCAGAGGCAAACCCCCACGACATTTAACACCTTTGTCATTTGTTTCCAGAGACCCAAACCATTGGCAAATGAAGGTCAAACAACTTTTCCAAGTACCCTCAGCAATGTAAGAAATCTGGGCATCTCCAAAATTTCTCAGTCCAGGTTTGCCGGATGAGGATTCCTCTCCGAGCACAGCCCCGTGGATCCAGGGGAAGTCAGGAAGGCCGAGGGAGAGTCAGCGCTGCTGGTGCTGCCCAGCCTCGTGTTTCTCTTTTCCCGATGTGAAACCACGCCCAGGTCTTGCTCTGGGTGTACCAGGGCTTCGAACTGCAGCCTCCAAAGCCACCCACCAGCTTTGCAAAGAGTGATGGCTTCAGAGTCATTCCTGCACGGTTTGAGACTATCTTTAGCGTTCTAATGTGCGATATTCACTTTATTGCTGCACAGGAGCTTATGAAAACTATTAGTTATAATACTTAACTTCTGTGTGAGAAGAAATTAAAATTGCCTTCAGGAGGAATGAATGGGCCACAGAACTACTAAATGCCTGACTATAACGTTTTCTGTATGTTTGTTGACCTAAGACCAACAAACTACAATTCACTTGATATGCCAAGCTTTATTTATTCTTTAATAGCACACTCGTGTCACAATTATTTCCAAAATGTATTTTCAGACTTGCTAATCTCTTCCTGAACGTGATTAGACATGACATGGCTAAGTCCTCACGTAGTCCAAGCAACAGATAAAGTATACTTTAGATGACAAATTAGGAATAAAAGTCCTCTCTTGAAATGTACCAAAATAGACCACCAGCACATTTGTTTCTCTCACTGATCATTAATTCAGACTAAATTTAAGTATGAATGCTAATTAAAATTTTGTTGGTCTTCACGGCTTTCTGGCAGAAAAGACACAGAGCCAATGGCTGCACTGAATTAATTTCACTGACAAATGCTTGGCATCACAGTCTGTTGAAACTTCAGATTAAGTGAAAAACTAACAGTATTTTGATCAATTCTGAAATATGCCCAAACACTTAATTTTGCAAAGCATCTGTTACACACTGACTCTTCAAACATTAAATATTTCAATGCCTGTTGTCCTTCTGGTGAAAAAGTCCAATTTACAATATTCAAAACCTCGCCTAACATCCAGAGAAATATAGAAGACAGGCATGAATATTATTCTGCTAGATTATCCTTGAAGCTAAAGATATGAAAATGCTTGGTTATCTTTTACTACAGCTTTACTTATCCGTGGTAAAAGAGCGGGAATTATCGGATATTATTTATATACAAACAGGAAATAATGAAGTTAATTAATTGCATCCTCATTTCACTGTTTTGGATGTACTCTGCCAGCTCCCAGGCAGAAGCCTGAAGACTGCAATACTGTGATTTTCGACAGAAAATGAACAGAGGAGTTTTTACCTGCAGGCCCAGCAGAGACGCAGGGGCTCGTGGGCGGCCCATGGCACGAGCCAAGGCCAGAGGAGTGGACACGTGCAGTGTGTCTGTCACAGGCTGCAGAGGCACAGCCACCGCGGAGGATCCCGGGGCTGCACCCAGGGGGGCTGCACCCAGGGGGGCTGCACCCAGGAATGCTGCACCCAGGGGGGCTGCACCCAGGGATGCTGCACCCAGGGATGCTGCACGGGAGGCTCAGCTGCACCCAGGGATGCTGCACCCGGGGGGCTGCACCCAGGGGGGCTGCACCCAGGAATGCTGCACCCAGGAATGCTGCACCCAGGGGGGCTGCACCCAGGGATGCTGCACCCAGGGATGCTGCACCCAGGGATGCTGCACGGGAGGCTCAGCTCTGCCTCCCGAGTGAAGCCACAGCGGCTTCTGAAGTTCTGAGGATGGCACCAGCCCGTGCCTCTCGCATCGCTTTAAACGTGCTTTGTTGCAGATAACACAAGGAAGTCTCCCGGGGCTGTGTAGTCTCCTGTGTGATTATTATTCAGCAGCAAATGCTTGCCTGGATCCTACTGCGCTCTGTTCTAAATCAGAACAAGTATCTGCTATCTGACACCTCCTGAAAGCTGACTGCATCTTAGGGGACAGCCTGCACTGTAAATTATTTATTCTGACTTACACTGCTTCCTTTCTCGTGCTCAGAAAGAGCTAGAATGGCCAGACCCTTGTGGCTTGTTGCTTGACTGGATTTAAGATTATTTCAGTCTCTTGGACTTTATATCTATTATCTTTTTCTATACACGGAAGGTATTTTA
This sequence comes from Cnemophilus loriae, assembly GCA_013397755.1. Taxonomy (NCBI): domain Eukaryota; kingdom Metazoa; phylum Chordata; class Aves; order Passeriformes; family Corvidae; genus Cnemophilus; species Cnemophilus loriae. The sequence continues at coordinate 1,544,721 of VZTF01004921.1, read as the reverse complement.
AAGAAAAAAGTAATAAAAAAAGACGTTTTTAAATTTTAAAGTATTTCCTTTAGGTATTAATAACACCTTAGTAAAATTATATTTTTCGATGCCAAAGTTTCCCCTTATTCACAAGAATAAACAAGTTTTTAAAGAGTTTTAAAAAATAATTAATTTGTTAATTATTTTTTCCCTTCCTGCTTGTATTGATTAGATTCCAGAGTACTGTGATCCACCATGAACTAACTTAGAAGTAAAATAAACAGTTCTGATCTTACTAAACTTACAAACAATTGTACGTGTCCTCTGTGGCCAAACATTATAAAAACTCTTTTGATTTTTTGAATTGGCTTCTGGATTTTGGTAGGGGTTTTTTTTTGTTGTTTTTTTTTTTGTTTTTTAATTAAGTTTTGAGACAACCAAATAGATAGAACAAGTTAAGCGAAGAACGGAGCTCACTGCTGAGCCTTTGACTCTGTTTCAAGGCCACATTATCCTGGTACCTGGTTTGGTGTTTGAGTCCAACCTCCCTGGCCCTCAGCCTTTCCTCCAGTCCCGTGAGCACCTCCGCAGCCTCCTCTGGCCCCTCCGGGAGCTGCCTGTCCCTGCTGCCCTGAGCTCCCAGGGCTGGACACGGCTCCCAGAGGTGCCCGAGCAGAGGGGCAGGATCCCCCCTGACCTGCTGCCAGTCCTCTCCCTAAGCCTGACACCTCTAAACCTCCATCAGGCAGAAAAATCTCAAACAAGTGCCTCTCCAGCAGGCATGCTGATAAGTCAGCACAGCAGTCCACAAACGTGTTTCATATTAGTGAAACACATTCCTGTTTGCAGCCAAACGTGGCACGTTGCTGCGAGATGGCCTTTACAGAGGCAATAATAAATCACAAATACCCTTAATAGGATAATACTACCATGAACGTGGAAAGAAATAAGCATCTGTAACCCGCAGATTAAAAGAGGCAGCATATTTAATATGAAACAATGTAATGTGATGCCAACACGAGACGAGAAGATTACAAATTTCTTCAATTAGTCATACAGCCAAAGCATGAATACAAATACTCACTATCAGCACTCTGATATGTAAAGCACACCAGAAAATAGGTCAAAATAAAGCATATCAGCACTGCTCAAACAAATGACAGTCATGTGAAGATAATGTTTTGGTTTTTTTCTTTTTTTTTAGTGTACTATCGGGTGTCGAATTCTGGCTGTATTTATCAAATATCTCCACTGTTTGTTATGTTCCTTTAAGAATTAGGCTGTGATGAGCCCAGTTCTTCCAAGATATCTAAAAGGTTACCCCCCATTCCTCTTTTTGTTTGGGGGTGGGGAAAGAATAAGATAAAACATCTCACAAACCACCTAGCTAGAAAGACCCTTCAGGAGACAAATATTTTCATTTAATTGTTAGACTCTGATGGGCAACTGAAAAAAATAAAAATCTCTCTCTGTCTATCTAGCTCACAGTCTGAGCACCATCTTACCTAAGAAAACACTCTCTGTATCCAACCAGATCCATTTCTTCATGTCCTTGGGGTTTCTCCTGGGGCCATTATCACGCAATGGCCAAGTGCAGGAAGTTCCAAGGGTAAATATGTTTGATTTAGTGAACACGCTGATTGGGAGCAGCTTTTTGCTCCATCTGATTGACCCCCAGCCGCGTGCCACGGCAGTTCACTTCACTCGTAGGGATCACGAATTTCCTGTGCTTTAAGGCTCATGAACAAGTACAGTCTTGTGAATCAAAACCTGTCACATGTTCTTACCAAAACTGTTCACTTGCATAAACCGAAAGGAAAAAAAAAATCAAATTCCACACCATGCCATGAAAGCAAACCCAGGGAGTTCCTGCCATTTAAAGCATCTTTCAATTTGTCCTGCTTTGGCACTGAAGAGCTGAGGACTGATATTCTAAATGCAAAGTGCATGCAAGGGAGTGATTCTGACTGCAAACACCTCTGCAAAGGAAACTTCAGCCCTTGCCATCTATTCTCTATCGAAAACTAAATCATCAGTAATTAAATACTCAGGCACCAGCAGCCTGAACCCCAGCTGGTACTTTTAGTGACAATTGATAATTATAAACCTTTGCCTTTCTATCAGAAGGGCTTGAAGGACTTTGCTGCACCAACAGAGCAGCACCTGCCTGCTCAGGGGGCAGCTTTGGCACTCCTGAAACCAAGAATTCAGCAATTTTTCACCCTCACTCTTCTCAGCAGTTGCTGCTAATGAAAATGATAACCAGGAGAGCTATGCAAAGTTACAGTGAGGAACCAGGATAAGAGTAAAAATTTCAATATTCAGGCTGTGTAAGATCATTTTGATTCAATTTATTTGCAGGTTATTTTACAATGAAAAAAAAAAAATTAAAAAAAGAAAGCCCGTGGCTTAAAATTCATTGTGTACCAAAAGTTTCAGCAGTGATCTTATGGCATAGCTATGGAACAGGAGAGGTCACAATTAATGTTTTTAAATTCTACCTCAATACTACCAACATTTATTCTGGGCTATCTTGGTACTCATGCTTCAAAACATCGTGTCTTTAAAAACCTGATTTTGTACGTTTTCATTTAAGTCAACCCAAGGTAATAAAGAAAACGTTACACACAGATCTTTAAACAGGAACTCTTTCAGTCCAAGACACTGCATTTTAATGCAAGCCATTTTTGTCTACCATATTATCAATCGTAATTTATATTAACTTTCCCTTCAGTTTAACCAATCATTTTTCACCCATAACCTTGAGATATATTTCAGAAAATCAGGTAAATAATATCTCTGTATTTGCTCAAAAATGCACTTTTCTTATCCAAGAAATGTAACATCAACTGGACACATTAACTTTGTAAATTCATCAGTTTTATGCTTTTATTCTCGTTTATGCATTTGCATTTTGTATTTCCATCTTCTAGTTGTTAGTATTCGAATTTGACATGGGATTAGGAATTTCATAGGTCAAATCTCTTTGGATTTGGGACATTCTTAGAATTTGATGTGATAAATTTTCCCAGTCCCTGAGCAATGGTTCTGCATTCCAGGTGTTGGTATTTTCCTCTGTCATACCACCCAGCTTGTCTAGTATTCAAAATCACGAGCAGTACTGAAAACTGGAATTTTTTCTACTTAATCTTTTTACATGTAGTGCTGTTTTCTCCAAATACCTCCAAGTCAGCCTGATAATTAGCATACATCAAATGTATTGCTGGCTATTACCAAAAATAGGATTCCTTTCAACATGCTGAAGGCAACAGTTGCTGACAGAAATTAAGGAGCTCTTTTAATCTTTCTGATATAACTGGAATTTCAAGAGCTGCAGCCTGATGCAGTTTTCAGTTGCCCTTTTCCAATCTTTCCCCCACTCACCCTGATTCCTATTTATGCCTGATTATAGAGATGCTTCATACTCAGTCCTGATCTAAAGCCCTTAAAAGAAATTCCCTTAATTTAGTCTCTTTTTTTTCTGATTAATTTGAAATATCATAACATGTGATTTGGAAATGTCTAGGAGGAAAAACTATTTGTTGATGCTGTCCCTAATAACACTCTGAAGTGCTGCTTTTCATCTTTGGTTCTTGCAGTTCTTCAGCTGTGAAAATTTTCTTTTTCTAAAATATTATAGAGCCTCAGAACTACAAGTGCAGAATAAAAGGCAGACACTGCTCTCAATTCCCAGGCACCTTGCCCTGGAATGCTGCAGTTACAGGACTCACACATAACACGATTCACTCTGTGCTCCAGGAAGAAAATGGAAGTGACTTGAGGTAGATCAGAATTAGCGATTCTCTAAAGAATTTTCTCTACTCTCTCCTTTGAGAAAAGGTTTATTTTAGTAAAGGCTGAAGCTCACTCAAAAGAACAAGAGCAGCTTTTTCCTCTAAAGGAGCTCATCCTCCAGCTAAACAGGAGCACAAATCCACCCTGACTGCTATGAATTGCTTCTCAGCATTGATTCACTGGCTGCTGACCATTTTATAAAGTGGGCAGTCTGAATTCTGCAGACCAAGTTGGGAGCAAAAGCGTTCCTAACTGAGGATTAATACTGACATGTATTCCATAAGAAGAAATCCAGGGGAACACACTTAGTTCGTTATAAATGGTCACTTCATTATCCAAATTTGCGTCTTCCGATATTTCCTCAGAAAACCTTGCACAACGGCCTCCGTGCTCCTGAAGAACTGTATTTGTTCTTCTATTGAAATGTTGCCATCAGAAAGCATCGTTTGTTCCCATCCATAATTCAGAGTTTCCTTCAGAAAAGGCAGGAGCTGACTGTTCAAATATATTGAAGCTCTCATAGCCCGCAGCACCTGCTGCAATGCATTATTGATACTCAGCAGTGGCGCTGACGCATTTCTGGGAGCATCTGCTTCCCTCTGCACTGGGGAGCTCCAAAGGGGAAGACATTTCCCATGGACCTCCTTTTTTCTGATACTTTCCCCCAAGATGGATATTTGAAAAGGGTGACCTTTGGACAATTCTGAGTTAGAGCATCTTGAGGAAGCCTCCACAGTTTTTTTTACTAAAATTATTTTATATATATACATGTATTTTTCCCTCTACAATCCATCTTTTCCTTCACTCTGCAGGGGAATGAAGCCAATTTAGAGGGAGTCAGAAAGGCTGGCAGAGCTGTGCCCTCGGTGCACTCAGGTCCCTGGCAAAGCTCCTCTAATTCCATGATTAGTCAGTACTTAGGGTAAAGTTTCTATCAACCCTATCCAGCCTCCCTGAGATCAGCTCAGTTTGCTACAGCCTGCTGCTAAAATTCCAAGGTTGCAGGTTCAGCCCTCATAAGGCCCATTCAGTAAAGACTTGGACTTGATCCTTTTGTGAGGATTTGAAGCTCAGAATATTCTGTGATTCTGAGATTCTCCGAGATCTGGCCTAGTGTCCCCTATCTATGATGTGGTCAGTCAAATAAGCTTTATTTTGGGACAGAAAGGAATTTCCCTTCTGGCTAAAGTAGAATCCGGCACTATTTTCCTCACGAGATAAAGCTCGGTTCGTTGCTGGTTGAGAACCACCTACCCTGTTCAAAAGCAGTTCAGGCTCCTGACAAAAGATGAAGTGCAGGGTTGCATCTCATCAAGACTTCATCCAAAGGAATTTTGCTGGCAACCTTCAGTCCTTTAGATCATATCACTCATGGCATCAACATCACAACAGAAAAAGGCACGAGCAGAAATGGAGAGGAATGAATCTACAATATGTAATTTATTGCTGCAATCTTTAGGTCCCAAGTGAGTTAATTTTGAAAAGCTGTCAGGTAATTATTTTGTGCTTTGGGTTTTTTTTTTCTTCTTGACTGGAACAATGAATCATTAAATAAGTGAGAGCTTGAAGACACCATGCTGAGGAGAACTGTCTAGCATCAGTAAGCAGAGAAAAATCTGATTCTGATAGCAGCCTCATCAGTTACTACATAATTTAAATGGAAGCTGGATAATCCTAAAGGCTTTTAGAATCTCATCTAAACTGTGCTATTACTCATTCTCAAAACATTTTATTGCAAGAAGACCGCTTTTTATGCTCTCAGATAAATTTAACAGGATCCCTGTAATTTTATTTTTATGTAAATATGTACACCCCATATATAATAAAATGGTACACTGCTGAGCATTTAAAGCACAGGCTCCCACAGTTCTTTTTACATAGAAAGTGAGCCCTCAAATAACACCTATACCAATGGACTACTTTTAATTTAGACAGATCCACTCCTTCTCTCTCCTGCTTCCTAATCAAGCAGTAATTACCATTTACAAAATTCACAGTTTGACTTATCAGCTTTCTGATTAAGGTCCATCCAATCACTTGACAAGGAAATCTAATTCTTTATTTTTCTCCCAAGCTTTCCATTTTTACAGAAAGGCATGATGTCTCAACCACGTGAAACCAAATACATGCAGAAAGAATTCTGCTTCATTTTCAACGTGTACCACAAAAACAAAAGTTTGCAATAAAAAATTATGGTACAGCATTAGGTGGCCTTAAGACATCCATGGCACAGAGATCCTGAGACAAGGTCAGTCTAAAAAATCTGCTGAAGGCAGCACGATAAGAGAGATCTCCAAATAAAGGTGAAGAGTTGTCCAGCAGTTCCTGACATACTCAGGAAATCCTCAATTGATCATTTAATCTCTTTAGTTCCTGCCCTTGTGGTGCTGCCAGGCAAACCTGGTGCCAGCAATCTGGGCAATGGCCACAAACCACAGGCTTGGAATAAATGAGAAGAAAACCTGTGAGGAGAGCGTCCCTTCCAGAGCCAGGCTTGCACAAAATAAAAGTAATTTAGTAAAATTTCTCCATTTATGTTTTCTAAACCCGTTCTTGTTCAGAAATATCCACAGAACCACCTTCACACCTAATTATTATTATGTATGTATTTCCAGCTCATTTCCATGAAACTGCTCTTTATTTTTCATTAACAAACGGAACCAGAAACAAATTTAAAGCAGGCAGTTCACTTGTCCTGTAAAAGTTGTCAATATAAAATGAAGCAACCTCTCTATGTACATTAATCATTTATCTCAGGGCATCATGGCACATGATCAGAAAATATTTGTAATATCAAGGTTCTTTAGCTACAGCAAGTGTACCTTCATCCACAGCAAAATAATTCTGAAGAAAGATAAAGTACTCAAATTACCATTTTTCCCCCCTCCACCATTTCACCTCCAACCTCTCTCCGTTTGTTTTTTTTTAATATAGTTAGATTTGCATACGGGGTACAATTTTTATCTGCCATTTTAATGTACTTATAGTATCAGTTTTCATTTATTTGTTTTCATGATTAGGGAGTTGTTTCACCAGCCTGTTTTCTCTCCATTTTCTAGTCAAACAGCAGCATTTGTAATACTCAATATTCCAACTGGAAAAAAATCAGTACAATATGTAACTCATCTCAGAGAGACAGAAAGAGAATACGGGGATTTACATCACAAGGGAAAGGAATATTTTTATTTTCCTTTTCCAACAGCAGATTTTCAAATGAGTGAGTTTCATTCAGCTGCCTGCTGTGAACTTCCCCAGCCATCTTCCCTAGCGCCCTGTAATCCACTTTGTGCACAACGCCTGGAATCCCAGAACGGCAAACACAGAACCTTGCAAGGGCAGAAAAACCTGAGGGATCAAAGTGCTCCTCGTGCAGAACCTCCCATGACACTTGGACAGCACCAAAACAGCAGCACGGGCACGGCAGGATGGTACAGCACACTCAGAGCAGCAAGGACCTTTGCCTGAGAGGTGGGAGTTTAAAACCCTCCCCTGGTCATCCCTGAGGAGCCCATCGACCCAGCAGCCAACTGAAGAATATCTGGGGGGTTTTTTATTGCATATTTATACTACTTTTTTAGAAAAATATTTATTCTATTTTTAGAAAAATATTTCTAATCACCTCTAGGGTTGTTTTGAACTCTTGCAGGGCTGTTTCAGAACTCACTAGTTCAGTGGTCAGACTCCAGCGCCACAAGTCCTAAATGATATTGTGAATGAACTGTGAAAATGTTGGGAAGGGAAATGTGTGTCCAAGAGCCTTTTAACTGGCTCTGGAAGGAAGAAAAGAGAAAAAAAACAGAATTCCAGCCCTGAAGTGCAACTCTGTGATGTTCTACATGACCCAGAGTTATCCTGGGTTTGTAATTGATGGCTTTTTGAGCAGTACGTGTCACATCTCAGTGTATGCTTGGTCATCCATGATTTCTAAATTATGAATAATTAAATCTGAAATTGCTGGAAAATCTTCCTTCCCTTGCAGTGTCTGCACTCTCTCATTCCTTCAGCTTAAAGTCATGATTATTGCTTCCTCAGCTCTTTTTCACAACTGATTTGCAGATGGGCTGACTGTAGTTTGAGGAGCTGTACTGCACTACAAAACAAAGAGTGTTTTTGGAGGAGTTTCCACGCAAATTTGTGAAACCTAGAAAAAACCAAAACAACAAACCCCTCCCCAGATATTTTCTGTGGCAAAGACATCTGTGCCAGAGCAATCTCTGCACTGCCAAGCACCTAAGCCCTGCCCTGCAAACCTCTGCACCTCTGCGATCTCCAGGAGGAGTGACAGCAGCACAAGAGAGCAATATCTGCATTTAATTCCAGATTCCCGCTTCAGCCCGAGGCTACGCAGACAACAGGTAGCCCCCAGGTTCCTATTTATGTTTTCCTTAGGAGCTGACAACCATTAATAATTCATTTCCCAAATCGTATTTGGGTGTCACCGTGAGTGATGTCACCTTCAGGAGCACAGCGGCGAGCGACTTCCACCCCATCCTCGGCAAGGCCTCATTCTGTCTTGGTTTGCACTCGTGACGAGCTGTCAAAGCCAATTTCCTGCCAGCTCCTTGTCAGAGCTGCGCTTGATGTCAGCTATCAAACAGCGCCCTCGCCGCCTCTCCCTTCGCGCTCCCTCCGCCTTCCGCGGGCTGCGAGGCACAGGGTGACGTTCGTGGGTTTGCGCCGAACACAGGGACCTAATCCACCAACGGCTCTCTGAGACAACCTGTTTACAAACCAATCCCAAATGATTAAGGACTAAATCGACCTGCAAACAGCAGAAATTTCTGCTCTTTCTGCCCTTGAACTACTTTCCGGTAACTTGGTAATCAGCGGCGGTTTTTGTTGTGATTATAAGTTATTGAACGCGATCGTTTTGCATATAAATTCCTCTCTGCTTTTACATTTAAATATACTTTAAATGCCGCATTCAGTGAAGCAGACTCCCACATTTGCCATCAGTACTGCTGACAAAAAATGTCTTTTAGAATAGCAGTCTGACATCTTTTCTAGAAAGTGAAAGTACACTTTCTAAAAAGTGCACTTTTCCATGAATTATGCCAACACCCTTATAATATTCCAACTAATTCCATCCTCTCTGAACTATGACCAAGACATACCATGAAAAAAAACCCCAGCAGCCCTACCTGATACTGAAGATGCCCAAGGGGACATATTAATCCTATAAACAAAACCACCCTGTGGCTATGAAACGCTCTTTTCAGCCCTATAACGCTCTCATGAGGCACGTGCACAGACCTGCCTATGGAAGTTCCCATAAAAAAATGGGATATGCACAACTCACCTGTGCCCTGCAAAGCCCTGTGTCCACTGCTTTCAGATTTGTTTTGTTCCAGCTGCCAGGATATAAATTGTTACTGCTTTGTTTCTGTGTTTATCTAAGCTTTTATAAGAATCTAGGAAAAAAGATGCTAAAAATCCCCAACAAAACTCTAAACCACAATATTTTGTGCACTCTCCCATTAATGCTACTTAAGATTCGCTAAAGAAGTTGGGTTACATTACTATTTAGTGTATTTAGTGTATTTATACTAATTTAGTGTATTAATAGTTAGTGTATTTAATGATTTTTTAAAAATCAAATTAATGAACCGGTTTCTACTACCACTGATTTACAAAAAGAACAAAAAAAATTCAAGTAAAAAGCTTTTCAAATTTCACATAATTAACTGAAAACCGCTTCATAAATGCATCTTCAGGAAAGCTCTTAGGAATGAAACAAGACTAAAGACACAGGTCTCTAAAATGTACTGGACTTCTTAATTTCAGAGCCATTAAAAATTTATCCATTGAAGATTTGATCCCTTTGGCTCCCGCTGCGCCGTGGACCTGGTGGTAACTCCAAAAATGCTGCGCACTCCTCCCTGACTGCAGCCTCCCCAAGGTCACGCTGCACTTGCACAGAAGAGTTCCCAAAGAACCACCCCAAAACCAGCAGGAAAAAGAACAATTGCTTGGAATAATGGGGCAGGAGCAATGATGCCACAGCAGACACCTCCCCGCAACGAGCAGCAGCAGAGCTCTGCCAGAGATGGGCCGCCAGAGGAACTTCGTTCTGGCCCCAAGACTCTTGTTCTCCTTTGATTTGCATCTACATAGGTGAAGGGACTTTGATGTCTACAAGGAAGTTCTGAGAGGGTGAGACTGTTTTAAATAGGGAGGGGAAGAACTGAGTCAGCCCTGACCCCACGGCTCCTCTGCGCAGGGTTGGTCCCTCAACACGCAGTAAAACAGCCACTGATTAGAAATGAGGGTATTATAAAAGACAGTGCAAAAAGGAAAGAACAAGGAATCAATGGCTTTAGGTGAAGATCTTCCTCGATTCTGCTGCCTGGAACAAAGGAGGCATCGCCAGAACCTTCACTCACAGAGGGCTCCTTTGTAACATATTGCAGCACTGGAACTGCCCAAATGTCTCGCCAGCGTTGTACTGGAACAGATTTGACAGCACAGAGCAGACTCACAGCTTCACTTCCAGGGGAGCTGTGGCAATTCACACCGGCTGAGAACTCAGCCCAGTTTCAGGAGACTTTCAATGAATCACTTCTAATACAGTGCAGATGTAGCAGATGTATCTCTGCAGGATTTCAGACCAGACTTCGGGTATAGAGAATTAGTTACATTTCATAATGACATTATTTCCAGATGTCTGAAAGAGATCAGAAGAAAACTAACATCTGCTGAGGGACCAAAAATACTGTGTGCTTTTAAATATGCAGCAAGAAATAGATCAAGTTTCAGAAAAGGAAACAATTCCTAGGAAAGCTATGGTAATAAAATACACAAGATTTTCAAGAAAAGGTTTCTAGCACAAAGTTGTTCCACACTTGAGAGGCAAGTATATAGTTTGCTTTAAAAATTAGGTAAAATTAGGTAAGGGAGCAATATCACCTACAAATCAATATCCTAGCACAGAACCAGCACCCTCTAGTTTTAAAACACACAGAGGAATTGGTACCAAATCATCATTTAAATCACCAATGGTTTGCTTCACTTGAGCCAAGATAAAATTTTTTTAATTGCTGTCTGCTTTCCAAACCCAAGTATTTAGCCTGCCACAGTTCCTGCCCTCTTTTTGCAACATACTGACCGTGCTATTGCAGTGCTGATTCTCACAGTTTCAGCTCTGGGTCACAGAAATTCACCAGTTTTGTGCCACCACCCCCAGTCCCATAAGCCACATCTCATAAGGTCTGAAGTTATATCTGAGTTTTGCCTATGCTACAAACCCTGGGCTCCTGAACAAGTCATTTTCACTTCAAAAAAACCCTTTTATAACGGCCAAGGAAGGTGATTTGGACATATATCCTGAAGAATCTGGGGTATGTCCTTATCTGTACACTGCTGCTGGCATTTTATAACAGCAAAAAACACACACCTATATAAAATCACTTCCTGGAACACCTGGAACGGGACTGGAATAGAACAGGACAAGGACACAAAAAAACCCTTTCCATTTCAATGAGAGGAATTACAGGTGAAACCAAGCACTTCCTGACCCAAATAAACAAGCGCCAAAATGCAATTTTGTGCTTCTCCGCTGCACTTCTAGGACTGTGCTCAGGACAATGCTGGTCATTCCACTCGTCTGAGACATCTGGCATTCAAAATGCATTTGGAAACGGAACAGAAAAACACAAAAACCCCTGAGAAGTCTAATTACAAGGTAACAATACAATTCTCTTGGAGTTCATTTATGGATGGATCCAGAGCACTGAAAAATAGGCTAAGTCAAGTTTTCCTGTGGAAGAGAATCCTATGAAATTAATAATTAAGGAGTCTTTCATATTTTCATGCCAACATTGTGCTAATAAGAACTGGTTTCATGTGGTAGCTCCAGAGGGAGTCACATGCTGACAACAGCTAAAAGCTTCATAAGTACCAATTGTAACACTTGCCAGTCGCATTTTTTGATCTCAGAAGTGCAGGAAAACCATGATGGATGTGCACTTGGAAAGTTTAGGGGTAAGATTAGAGAGAACTTTTTCCTCCAAATTTGGGGGTAAGATTAGAGAGAACTTTTTCCTCCAAATTTGGGGGTAAGATTAGAGAGAACTTTTTCCTCCAAGTGAGACTAATCAAGAGTCAAATACTGGATGTAGCTTCTACATTGTGCACGGCTTTATTGTGAATTCTCTAAAAATCTAAGCAAGCTTTGTCTTTTTATTAATCTTATTTCCAGATGATGCCCCTGGGCTGTTTCTGGGTGGCCTTTGCTGGAGAGATTTTGAGGCTTGAAAAGTTCTCCTAGGTATGTCCAATATGAGCTTTAAGCAAATAACCAGCTGACGTATTTTAAGAGGTGACCTAATTTAAGATCCCTTGTGAACCATTAATTAATTCATCATGTTGATTTATTCCATCCATTGCCTGCTTTGTCTATTCCCATTACTTCCCAAGAAAATTAAAAATTCTTTTAATTATTAAAGACTAAGGAAGACTTATGAAGCCTTTAATTTATTAAACTATTTCTCACGGATTACAAATACATCACACACAAGTGACTTCTCTAGAAGAGCTCCAGCAGTAAGATAATATTCCAGAATGATCTTCTCAAAGACTGCCTGAGCACATCCTCTATCACTAATTCACACCACTGCTCATGAGACGCCAGCTGCAGCTTTTCCCTCTGACAACAGCTGAGAAATCAAGTTTATTCCACGGCCCTGTGATGTTTCAAACAAGGTCCAGCATGTTGTAGGACGAAACGTAGATTTCTGACTTTTCACATGATATATTGCTAACACTTCAAGGAAACAACTTTCTGAGCAGGCTGAATTCTGAAAGCGCAACTCGCATCTGCTGCTCGTGTTCCCAGCCTCAGCGTGTCCCAAGTTTCATTCACTGGGACAGCAAGTGCAGTTGGAGGGGTCTCTCCATGGAGTGTAAATGGGTCTGGGATTTCTCTGAGCTGCTCGGGACAAGCTCCCAGAGGTGAAGAATTTAATTCTTCTGGTATGGCAGCTGCTTCTGTTACGAGCTGCTTCCAGGCAAGAGAAAAATAGAAGGGCAGAGCAGGAGAACCCACGTGAACCACAGCAGGTCGTTATATTTTCCTGGATGTCTCTGTGTAGACAAGCAATGCAAAAAAAGATCTAATCTGAATTTACCCAGCTGTGAGGCTTCAAATCCCAAGTTAATGAGATTTAAACTTTATAAAGTAGATGCAGTATACAAGTACCATTTTTTCATGAAATTTCTGTTTTGCTTGTTCAACACATTTTCTTTTCATATGGCAAATATAACCCCTGAGATAAATTTCAGATCAAGGCTGTTATGTCTCTTTTTTTTTTAAACCAAAATACTCAGTGGATTAAATGATGGCCAGCATTCCCTCAGTTTGACTCAATTTGGCTCTCTTCTGTTGCTTCAAATTTGGATTCAGATACTTTGATTATAGAAGCCACAGCAGCCCAAAAATTGAGCTTCCAAAATAAATGGAAAGATTCAGACTATCAGAAAATCAGGTAAAGTTTCTAGCAAACTGAAGGAAAGTTAATATTCATCAAAGAGTTTATTGTAATGCCCAACAAAGTTCACACAAGTGAGCTAATTTTTTAAAAGACTCAAAAAACCCCAGTGCTCTTTTCCCTTACAGTTCCCATGACACTTAAATGCTGAAAGTTGATGAAACATTTGTGATTTAAGATTGTGTGTATATATATATGTGTACATATTTGTCTACATTTGCCCACCCAAACTAACATGAAATGAATGGCATGCTTTGAAAATAAATTCAGATTTTGAAATAACATTAACATCTCTATCTATTCCCTTATTTGAAATAACAAGCATTGCTTAGAGTTGGCTTGTTCAACTTTTCTCCCACTTCTGCAAAACCTGACAGCTGCTATCAATAAATGAGATATTTTCACAAGATACCAGGCAGATTTCTTATGTACAGCTGCCTTTGGGCCGGGTTGCAGATATTCCAGGCCACCTTCTGGACTAGGGCAGTATTAAATAAGAGATGTACAGAAGAATAAACCCTTCTGTGACTCACATTAAATCCAAGTTTTTAGATCATCCATTTCCCACCACGTTCACTTCAGTCCAATCTGCAACGCTACAGATGTGGGGGTTTCATTGTCAAACACTGACATTCATTTTAATAACTTCAAAATTATGCTCTTGTTTCTTAGGGAAAAGGAATAATGCTCCCCAGCCTGCTTCAGTTATTGTTAATTTAGAGCTGGAGTAAATCTTTGTAGCATGGAAATGGATGTCTGTATTTTTATTTTATTACGCATATTAAAAAATGAAAATATCATGATCTGTTCCAAGATTTTATCTGGAATATCTTCAAAAGTCTGTTCTTTGGTGGAATTAGTCCTAAAGCTTCCCAATGACTTTAAGTTTGTTTTTCCCCTGCGTGCCATGCTGGCACTCTGCCATCCTTTTCAGTCTGGGTTTTATTCCAGCTTTGCTTTTTCAAGCAAAACAGAGAGATGTGAATGTGAAGCAAGCAAACAAATCGTTTTTATCCAAAGCTGCATTTTCAAGCACACAAAAGGAATTAAAAAGTCATAGCCCTAAACATGAATCAATAACCTTATTAATAAGTAGAGCTTAAGTTCATTTCAAATCCACTCTCCAAGTAGTCACAGGTTTCACCTCTTACCACTCCAGGCCCTTTCTGTGCCAGACTGAGAGAAGTCACCCTCTTGGTTTTATTTTAAATTGTTTTATTGTTATTTTGTGTATCTTTGCTTTGCCACTCATGATACAAGCGACACTAAACCCGACCAATGCAGGAGTTCTTCACAGCCACAGATGTTTGTAGTAACTATCCAACAACACAGAAAAATTCCAAAATTTCAATCCCAGCGATGAATATTTCCCAGTATTTCAGCTGGAGTCTGGCAGAAGCCGAGGGACAAAAATAGAGGTTTAGGATGAGAATACCTCAATATGAACATCCACAGCAAAACCAAAAAGAACTGAAAGCCATTTCTTATTTGATTTGCACAGCACTACGTAAGGCGACGTTATTTGACTAAGCAGGAAAAGCTGCATCCCTGAAAGTGCAAAGCAGAAGGCAGCACAAAGACAAAGTTATGCTGAATATACTCAAAGTGCTTTGAACTTGTAGAGATCTCCTGTTGAATTTGATCACGTCCAGGCTCCCAGGGAAATGCTTAGCCACGGGAAAGAGCCTGAGACAGATCAGACCTTTGTATAAGATCTAACAACAAAGCCTTTGGAGATTCCCCCTGTCACATCCCAAACTGTAAAAACAAATTAATAAATAGAAGATGTTTCCATGAGATATTTAAAAATGTTATTTTCTTCTAAAGCGGCTCTGCTTTAATAAAAAAAAGATCATAAGCGAGCTGAGATTCTGCATACAGCTATAAACAGCTGTTGAGCTCCTAAATATAACATAAAATCGATCTGGTAAGATACTGGAGCTCCATTGTTCTGTGTAAAACATTGGGAACATATTAACAGCTGAAACATGTTCAAACCAACTGCACCTCAGAGCACTTAATTTTTGCTTTGCTGCCACCTTTAAAATGCCTCCCTGAATGACTTAATTTCATTTATTTGTTGAAGAGAGCACTAGAACGAGATAAATCAGCTACAAGCTATGGCAGGTGACTACAAAAACTTTACCCATTGAAGTTTATAATAAATTTGCTTTTCATGGCACCTGTCTCGAAACTGCACGAGAGGATTTTGTATTCATAGACCATCGTGGTTCATCCTATAATCAGAATTCAGTCGTGCTGAAAAGAGAAAAGGGCTTGTACTGAACAACTCCTCCTGTAAGGGTGGTACCCAGATAAGGACAGGTGGGAAGAGTCCCCTTATTTTAGGATTGTGTCCAGCACTGCTTTTATTTTGCAAAACCAGCTCTCCCTTGTCAATACCTTCTGTGCCTCCCTTCTAATTTTATGACTGTTCCGATGCTCACAGGAGGAGGCATCAAGTTCCTTCCCAGATGTGAAAATATTTGCTCAAATGCTTTTCCCTTCACAGGGATAATTTGAAACATTCTGGCATCAAGAAATACCTGCTGCCACAGCTGGAAGCTGGATAGGTCATTGACACAATACATTGATTTCCACATCTTAATTTTTTGCAGATATTGCGGTCCCTCAAAGTCCAGACCAATTTGTTGTTGAAAAATACAACTGATTTTCAAAGTTTCTTGAAACCTGGGTGCCTCAGGAACTTGGTGCAGGTTGAAGTTATGTTAATATCTTAGTAAGCATTTCCATCATGCCTTTTTTTCCTTCAGATCTTCAAAATCAAGGCAATGTTATAATTTTTTGACAGTTAAAATAAGTTTGTGGGGTTTTTTTTAAAGTATTCTTATCATTAGCTAAATTCAATTACTAATTTCAATTTCGTAGGGGAGACTGAACATCATAATTTTGCAGAACCTAGGCAACAATTTTGAATGTCTACTAATACAATTAATTACTAATTTACTTTTCAAATAAAACCACACCAACTTCAAGTGCAATATGGAAATGAAAATCTCATTATTTCAGTTATCTGGGAGAAGGAGATTGATTCTATTCAATTTGTTCAAAATTCCTGAACCTGCTGAAAACTTACCAATATAATTACGGAAAAAGCAAGATCTGCAAGCTTAGAACTGAGATTTTCACTGACTGAAAATGACTGCCTTTTATTTATTCTAAAAACAGCCTCCTGCTTGCTTCACACATGCATCTCAATTCTAGAATTTGGTTCCATGGCTGTATTTCACAAATCAGTCTGGACTTTCTTTAGGCTCTCCTTGGAAAGCTGCTGCAGCATCTCCTTAATTGTTTTAATTGCTTTCATCTATGCCTTTTCTAATTCGATTGGACATTCTTGAAATGCAGCAAACAAAACTGCACACAGTGCTGTAAATTTGGGAGTGAGGAGTGACAAGATTTCATCCAGTGCTAAAGAAATGGTTTTTAGGCTTGGAGAGTCACATGCCACATTGTAGGGATCAGGAGAAAAAGGAAGAGGAATAAACAGTTTTATCCATTCAAATTATTCCACTACAACCATGCGTCTGATGACCTTCTGTAAATGATCACCACATCATAAGCAACGTGCAAAAAATATGCAGATTTCAGTGGAGGTTACTAAATAATGAGATATTAGACCAGAAATACTCTGAAGCAGAAGGAAAGACAAAGAAGCTGCGTTACCATGGCCAAAGTCAGCATTTGGGATGTACCAGCACAGCCTCAGACAGAAACACTGACGAGCTCAGAACTCAGGTAAAACTAAAAAGTCACCTCTAAATCCTGCCTTTAAATAAAGATCAGACAGGAAAGAAACCTTGCCAAAAACCTCCTGATCTTTCAAGGCTGCAGCATCTCTCACACGAGTGTTTTCTGCAGGCTGTCCCTACAAATCCTGGCTTCACACCCCACATTAACCTTGCCTTGCCTCCAGCAGCCAGCAGGCAGACAAACAATGCAGCAGCAAGGTCCTGCAAGTCCTTTCCAAGGTGGGGAAACCCAGCCATGAAATTCGTCCTCAGCAGATTAAAGAGAAAAACAAGATGCACAGGAGTCTTCAGGGCTGGGTTTTCCCCACAGCTCTGCAAATGGCACATGTTGTTTTTGAGACTGTGCTCCTAAATTGTGACTGACTGCAGCATTTCCATAAAGAAATCAAGGATATTTAGGGAGTATTTAATTTCAAATATAAAGAAACACCGAGTAAATAACTCAGCATCTCAGTCAATAACTATCTCTAAATATAAGGATACGGTTCTGGTAAGAAAAAGGTGAGATGCTGACACGTTCAAATTATTATGAATTTAAGCAAAATATTTGAGATCTTGCACAAGTTTCTGTAGGAATCTCACGGATATTTCACGACTTTTAGCTATGCTAAACAAATTCGTTGGTAGGATGAGGGTGAATTTTATGATATGCCTCGAGATGAAAATCACATTGTAAATAGAAGAAATATTTCTCTTAGTCTCTGTTTCTCTTAGAAATTTGTGTGTGAGCAGAGGCTCCTGTAGGAGTGCAGAAATGCTTCTGAAGAGCAGAAAAGCAGCTCAGACCCCCCCAAGTCAGCAGTAATTACCACAGCAGCTATGGAACCTCAAAGCTGAGGATTAGAGCAGGCAATTTTAAAAATTAGGGTACGTCTTGACTTTTCCTGAAGTAATACTCAGGTGCCTGAGCGCGTGCATGAGTTTCCTCAGCTGCATTGATATCACACAACTCGTCCTGCTCAGGGACACCTGGAGTTTGCAGTGCAGAGAACCTTCCACTCCTCCTGATTTCTGTTCGTGGTAAAGCACCGGCACCTCCAAAAATGACCATTCCCATTTTCCCTGCAGATGTCACGGGATTTCCAGTTTTTCAAGAATAAAAGCAGCCTACTTGCATCTTCCAGCATGCCCTGACTGGAATGTAACAAACACACAGACAGAGAATATGGAGGAACACTTGGAATTAGGTGTATTCTGCTCCTAAGGATGTATTTATGACACTTGAGTTTATGGTCTGCTCTACAAAGCTGCTAACTCATACAAGTTCAGCCAGTCCACAGTGACAGAAATCGTAAAATATAAAATATTTGTTCATCATGAGAATTGTACATTTTATAGTTAATGTTTTTCTAGCTCAGCAATTCATTTTGCTGATTAAAAAAATTTCTTATCGGTCTGGTAAAAGTTAAATAAAATTCAGAATTAAGTATTTAAAATATGAGTCCCTAAGACCTTAATTTGTATTAATGCTCCCTTCTTAAAGTTTTTGACAGAATTCCATTCATAATGAAATGTTCAGAGGTAATTATTTCTCTTTCTTCTGTGTGAATTATGGGAATTATTTATATACTCAATCTTAATATCACAGCTTCATTGCCTAATAGGAAAAATCCACAGGATATGAATCATTCTGAGAAAGAATTAAATTTTTTTCTTCTGTTTTAAATAAAAAAAAAAAAAATAGAGAGAGAGAGAAAAAGATGAAAAGATTTCTAATGACATAAAATTCAGAGTGCTGCAGGCTCTGCTTGCAAATCAGAGCTCTTGCTACGTAACCCAAAGCTCCTGGTTCCTCCTTGCCTGCAAAGCCATAAACTGCAATGCTGTAATGATTAGTTAATGAAATGGTGGGGTGATAATGAGGCTATCAGAAATGTAAGTTAAATTATTAATTAAAAAAGGTAAAGAATAAGTAATGAGAGCAGCGAGTTCCTTTGTGCACCAGGATGGTCCAGAGCCAGGAGCCGGTGGGGTTCAGCCCCTGGTGCTGTGCTAATGGAGTTCCTGACATTACAAATCCATCCAGCTGACAGTTGTTCCCCCTCATAAAATAATGGGCCGTGCACAAAGCTTATTACAAATTGCAGATAAGCTGTAAAAGCCATAAAAATTTCCACTGACATTTATTGCCAGCGAGTAGCTTGAGGATGTTGATATATATTGATAACAGTCTGCTTTGTGACATTTTCAAAGTTTACTCCTCATTCACTTGCAGAATATGCAAATATAGGTTTTTTTTTTCTCCAAGTCATTAAGTCACTGCAATACCCACCTGTATTTTTAATGGGTTTTTACCTATTTAACAGATATTCTTCCATGTGTTTTATAGGT
The DNA here is from genome assembly GCA_013397755.1 of Cnemophilus loriae. NCBI lineage: Eukaryota > Metazoa > Chordata > Aves > Passeriformes > Corvidae > Cnemophilus > Cnemophilus loriae. The sequence continues at coordinate 1,525,376 of VZTF01004921.1, read as the reverse complement.
TTATCCTCCCAAAAATAGCTTTTCTACTGAGAAAAAAGGTAGCTTCTCACAAACTTTCAAGTCAATAACTGCAACAAGTGTTTACAGATAGTTTTGATGGTAAGCAATAAATAAGTGTTACTACATAAAACATCTTGAGGCAGAAGGGAATTTTATGCACACCACTACCCAAATTTATATGTGCATGCAGATATATTTGTGATATTTTTAAAATAATATCATGGCAAGCTCTGAACACCCTTTACAAAGAATGATGGCTGGGAATGGGTTTTATTCCTTCTGAGCTTTCAAACAAGGAGACTGAACAAAGGTGTTTCTTTGAAGTATCATTAAAAATACTGAGGGCAAGGTTTTATCTGTGTCACACATGAAAATTCTGCATTTACAATGGCTCTCATTGTACTAATCCAGTCACAGGTTTATTATCTACGATTCCTTTAGGAAATGTCACAAATCCGCAGAATGTCCTTGAGCTTTAAATCTTGCATTTTGATCTTTGATTTAACAGATAAAAGATATAAACCTACATTTATCCAGGCAATTCCTCAGTGGCTGTACATCTGTAATAGCCCAGAAATAGCTTATTCTAGTCAGCATATTGTATAAATTAGGATCAGTAACTTTCATTTCAAAAGACTTTTTTTAGGCACGGAGAGCAAAAATATTTGGTCTCAGAATATTCGCTGGGGTTCCACAGTTCATTTCAGAAACCCACAAAACACTCTTGCAATATTTGTCATCTGTTTATTTCTAAACACAAACATAATGCCCCCAAAATCCATTTTCTGATCAGCACTGCATCAGTAGAGCTCTAGAAGATGGAGAAACTGGCTGAGCAGCAAATGTATTTTTAAACCAAATGCTCCTGAGGTAATAATGAATTGAAACTAGAGGCAATGAAACCCAAAGTGTTACAACATGAAATATAAAATATCTGTAAGGTTTTGTGCGACATCTTATTAAAAAAAACCCTGATTTCCTGTCTGTTATTTATATTCCATGTGATGCTGGCATGTACCCAAAACTAAGGGAGAAGAGTTGGGGCTCCATAAAGCCAGAAAGGCAAAATAACAAATCCTGTTACCTGCATCCTTGTCTCTCCAGAAAAATCACTCTGTGCCAGATCAAAGGACCAAATACATTTGTACCAGGTTCCTTCTTGCAATAAATGTATAGCAATGCTATAAAAAAATCTTCCTCTGGGAAGAAGAACCCCTAAAAGTTGAATAGTTGACTCGATTCAAAGGGAAACACGAGTCACTCAGCACCACCAAATCTGCATTAATTAGGACCTTTTAGTACTCAGCTCCACTGGGAGCCATCAAACACATTTGCTACTTATAATGCAAAAGAAAAATCCAGCAAAACGAGCATAGGTGCAAAGCAAGGGGAATGAAAACAGAGCACTCTGCCCCAAATGAATTAGCCCCAGATTCAGAAAACCGAGTTGCAGTTCAGGATAACACCGAGGAGCAAAGGGTTCCTTTGAACTCCCCGTTCTAGGAGATGCAACAGGTCCAAGAAATCGTAAATAGGCCAGACTAAAATAACTTAGAATGTTAACAGAGATAAACTTTATGTATTTGTTTTGCTTTTGATTTCAGTCTTGTCATAAAACCCCCGACACTGAATATTGCCCAGCAATGCCTTTCCTTTACGATAAAGCCAGCCTGGAGCTGGGGACTAGGACAACCACGTAAAACAACCAAAATAAACCTCCACAAGGTATCATTTCAATAGAAAAAGAGAACAAAAGAGAGCAAAAAATACAAGTTGCTGTGATAGAGGTAAACACTGGTTGCAGTAAATTGCTGGGGCTTTCAGAGCAGCAATTTTCAGGCTACAGAAGGACAATGTCGTGTTCTTTCAGATACAAGTGCTGGAGAAAAAGGCCTTTCTTGCCAAGCAGGGAAAAGCTTTGTTTGAGAGGCAGGGGAGCCATCCCCAGCCCTCAGCCACGACCTGACACTGCTCTGGGAGCTTGCTCACTCTGAATGCAGTTCTGCACTCGCAGCCACAGCCATTCCTGGCTTTAATTAGTTGCCTTTCCATCTTCCACACCCAGAAAAGAACACTGAGAATCAAGCCTGGAGAAAGTATTTACATCTCGAAGGTGCAGTTTTAAAAAAATTATTTTCAAGAAAACTTCCCCAGTTTTCCTTCCACAATATTGCATTTTTAAGTTTTCTCCCTCCTCTATCCATAACTGATTCTACTTTATTTACACATGTAAAAAATCTGATACAAACATCTCTGTGCCTATTTGAAGATTATGAGCAGAATTTACCTCCCAATCCCCAATTTAGTCATTTAGTAATTCCTGAGATCTGACTAAAGTTCTCAAAATTAAGGGTGAAGAGGATGTAAAATTAACATCATGGCCAGAAATACCACTAATTAATTGCTTAAGAGTAACATCTCACTGTCAATAGAGTCACAGCCTTAGATACTGAGAGCCTTACACTGAGAAAAGGAATTCTGGTTGCCGTAATTTTCCTCAAAACTCTAGGAAATTTTGAGCTCTGTCTTCACCCGGCTCCCAAGTATTTGAACTCCACTAATTCAGTTTTGAGACTCATTAAACCAAAGCCAGCCTGAAGAGGATCTCATATCTACAACTCCCCCTTCTTCACCCAATTAGGTTTCTCACTTCTGTTCCTAAATTCATACAAATTCCAGCAAATCAACACTTTTTTTAAACTGATATCCCAGAAAAGCTAAATGCACACGGAATATTTCTACATCATATTTTGAATATTTTTTTTTCCAAACTAGTTGTTGGAATATGCAGCGAAGAGATAAAAGTCTGTTATTTCGAGATAATTCAGTTTTAAATTAGTAAGTTTAATAAAACTACTTTCCAATTTGGAATGTCGAAATCTTATAATGCCCATCTTTCATAGCCCTTAGATCAGAGAAAAGCAATTGTCCCACACTTCCTTAATCTGAAAGATGTTGCGTTTAAGTGAAAGACTCACAGAGTAAACTTTCTTATTGGATAGTTCTGATGCCTTGAAATTACTGTCCTAATTCAAGGGACTACACTGCACATCTGAATTTTACTGGAGATGGATTTTCAAAGGTTACTGTTGTCACAAGAGAAGAAAAAGCCTTTCTTCCCCGGGCCAAATAAGAACTTCGGCAATATGTGGTCTAATACATAAAATACAACAGTTGTTCCAGTTTGAAGGATTCCAGGTTGTTCATTCTTTGATCTGCTTCTGCAGACTTTGCTAAAGCTGCATAAAATTGTTTGTGGGTATTTTATAACATTTACTACTGCCACTAAAGAGTAAGCTGGACCACCTAAATCAGTTTATTTACAAGCACAGAAACAATTTTAAGTGAGACACCGGCGCTAATTCTTTGATTACAGAACTGCGCGTTCCAGAAAGTTTTCAGCAGAAGGTCACGGGAAGGAAGCCTATCCAGGCTACAAATAAAGGGATGGGACAAAAGTGCCAATATTTGCAAACAGCCCTGGCAGTCCTAGGCTGGCTGTCAGGCCCCATAAATTGAGTTGTGCTCTGCGTGGCAAGCGGCAGGATGGGCGCCCTCCGAGGAGCAGGGGTTTTATGGGCAGCAGAAATGCACATTAAGTAGCTCCTCTCCTCCCAGTGCCTCTGTTCTGAATCAGCCAAGGGGCCAGGGGACACCACATAGCCAGCAGCTGGGTCAGGTCATTAGCCCTGCTTTGGACTGGGTTTCACTTGGGTTTTTTTTTCCTTAAAATATGATTACATCCTAAAAATAAGAAGCCTTTCACAGCTGTGCAATTCAGTAACTGCTTGTTGCCCATCTGAATCCTCGTCCTATGCAGATTGGCCAAGTGGTACCCGCCCCACAACCCGGATTTGGGGGGTGTAGCTCTTCCTCTCAAGGGAGAGATTTGGGGTACCCGTAGTTCTTCCTCTCAAGACCATTTTATCATGTGCTGCACACAATCTACACATTAAGAGACCAAAATATTCAGCTCATGCACTCAACACATAGTTAGGAATTCTGTCTCGGGAAGTGGAATAATTAAAGCTGGAAGTTCTTGCTTGTATCCTTTTCTCAGCTGACAAATATTGAATTCCTCATTTCCCTAGTCTTTAACTTCAGATACATGTGAAATAAATGAAGATATAAACCTTTCTTTAATTTAAACATTAAGTTGATTGTGGGGAGTGCATTGATTGCACTGTGGCATTGATTAAAAATTGCATTGTTCAGTGTGAGCCAAGACAGACGTGGGTTAAAAAAAAACGAGGAAGTTTAGGCCACCATGTGGTGCAAATGAACACCGAAGTCCTTACCCCGTTGTTTGAGGTCAAATGCACTGAAATCATGGGCCGAGCACCACCCATTCTTCTTTAGCTCAAATGGATCAGTAGGAAAAAAAAAAAAGCCATTTTCAATGGGTCTGACTCGATGTAATTTTGAGGCAAACCCACCCTTTTGTCCCTTCACCTTCACTCTCAAACGTAGAGCTGATATATTTGCCTTTTTTCTGTTTAGAATCATGCCTTATTCTACTATTATTTTAGCATTAACTCTGGTATTTGATCATATTGTAAGCCTCTTTTTTTTCCATTTAGACTGATAAAAAGGTTGCAAAAGCAGAGGAATTATGTACCTTTGGTGATGAGATCTGGCTCTCCTCAGCACAACATCACTCCACTGCAGCCTTTAAACCAGAATCAGTGTATTTTGGGTTCTGATTGGAACTCTAAATAGAGCTTAAAGCACATCCAACAAATCAAAGACAAGGAATTAAAATTTAAAGAAAAATCAAAGCCCAACACAACACACATGAAGGAATTTGTAAAACCTGTGCTTTTTGCCTATAGTCCAGCAAAGCTGTACGAGTAGTGGCAAATGACATTTTTCTTATTATCTGAGGTATAATCTTCCAAATTATTTGTGTTTAAAGCTGATTGACGGCTGAAGAGCCAAGAAAAAGATTCCTGGGCAGATACCAGTGCACCACAATGTCTGAAGGGGACTGGGGCTTGTGTTTCTAAAGTAACCACAGGACCCACAGATTGCACTATTCCTGTATTTTTTTTTTCCAGCTATTTCATTAAGGTGTTTAAAGCTTTCTGCACCTATTGAGATGAATTTAAAAGAAACACAAAGACAGCAAAATTGGTAAAAGAGTGCTGCCACTGATGAGGTGCAGCAGTGAGCAACACCTTGTGAAGGTTCAGTCTTATTTTTATTCTGTGCAGAAAACACAAAAGGTCAAAATGGATTGCCTCGAGGCATATCAGTAGCACAAATTGTGTGCCTCCTGTTGCCTAGACATCACAGGGGTTTCTAACTTGGTCTGCTTAAGAACTGACTTTTTAAAACCCACGCAGTGGGATTGTTGTCCCAACAGTCGGAGGACAAGCCCAAATTGCAACTTTTCCCTCCACATTACACTGGTTTGTAATGGTGGTCACGAGCACTTGCAAACCGTCCAAAGACGTGACCCAGCTCAATGCTGAAAGCTCAAAAATCTTTTTCTTTGTTGTCCTATGCAATATCTCTGTTAGAACACTGGGATTTTAGAATTGCTGTGTCTCACACCACCTTGATAGCACAGAGACAGACTAAAGCACCACTGCACTCTTTCTTTGAAATGAAATTTATTTCGTGAGGACAGAGACCAGAGGAAATTGGAAATGCTGGTTATGGAGCCACTCCACAATACTTTTTAACATCTCATCCTCATTGAAGAAAAGATGTAGTCATGTGGAATTAAAGCACGGCATTAATAACAATGCGGATTTGTAAAAGGGAAGATGCAGGAGAAAGGATCTCCATTCATTTCCTTTTGTAATGTCTTCAGTTTGGAAGTGTGGTATTTTTTTATTTCAGTGATAAATCTAGAAACACTTAAGCTATTACAAAGAATTACATCCTATTGATGAAATGCTGCAGAGCTGTTCTCTTGCAGTCTAATGGGAAAAAGACACAGTGAATAATAAGAAATTATATCAAGACAAACATCTTAATTAGCTGGATTCTATTATAATTCTATTGTAAATTTTGTAGCACTATTACAAACTGTTTCATTTAACATAGGAGTTCAAAATACAGTCATCCAGTGAGCATCTGCTACAATATTTCAAAATGTAGAACGCTGATCCTATTCCCCTTAAATTCTCATTGACTGTAGAAAGACACCCAGCATGAAAATCAGCTTTGATTATTCTTTGTACCTTTACCTCTGGGAGACGAGGAGTATCTGGAAATCTGCCATGCATTCACCTCGTTTTCCTACTTCACTTTGCCCCATCCCTTCTTAACAATCAGCAACAAAAGCCTGGGGAAGATGGGAATATCTCAAGCACTAAATTTTTGAGATTTTCTGGAGCTGTTCATTTGAGCAATCAGTATCTCTGCCTGTCTCTCGGCCAAAGGTTTTATAGACTTGTTTCCATGTCTGAATTTTGTTAAAATTTCCAGTATTCAGAATATCAGCAGCTGGAAGAGGAGGAATAAACAGCCCATTATGTAAAAGAATTATAAAGAACAGGGGAAGTTTCTTGGTCCCCAGCATCAAAGGACAATGACTGCTGCACTTTATCCAATTTCCAAACCTTTTTAATAAGAGGTGAACAACTCAGCTTTTTATAAAAATGGTGAAAACTTTTGTTTTTGGTGAAGGATTTTCAGGATTTTTTTTTTTTTATATTTCTTTACAGTGATTTTTTTTTTTTTAAGCCTGATGGCAAAATTATCACTAAGTCTGGACTATCACTATGTCTGGCCCTTCTTTTCTCTCACCCTAAACTGTGCTGCTAAGCCACATGTTATTTCAATTAAAATACTTGCAGATACCTGGGAATCTGATTTAAATCCACTGATTATTTTTTAATTCATGGTAAAAGAAAAGGATCTCTGTCTCAGGTCCAGTGCTACCATCTGTGATCCCCAAGAGTAGCAGAGACTGCTTCTAACCCAAAGACAAACCTGATTTCACTTTTTGTGTGTGCATGTGCCCCTCAAAGATTTCTTAATTTTTTTTTCTTTTCCCTTTCCTTAAAAATATTAATTTTTAATCTCAGAAGTGAATACCCTGTCAGAGTAAAGTTAAACAACACAGAAGCCCTTCGGAGAGTTCCAGTGCCTAAGGAATCCCACAGAGCTTCACCTGGCAGCCAGACCTTTCCAGGAGCGTGGGCTGAACAGGGCTCAGCTCCAGCAGAGCCCCCGGACCACGCAGGGCTGTGGATGCCGGGGTTAACCCTTCCTGTCAGCCACAGCTCTGCCTCTCACTCAAGAAAACGGGGCCTGTCTCAGGCCTTTCTATCTGTTCTGTGGAATAAAGATACTGCCACACTAAACGTGACAATCATCCTCTTATCTGTCTCTTTTCTACTTCATTTGTGAAGTGCTGAACCTAATTTGTGAATTGTTGAACCTAATTTGTGAAGTTGATTGCCTGGGTTAGAAGGGACCTCAAAGCTCATCCAGAGCCACCCCTGCCATGGGCAAGGACACCTTCCACTGTCCCAGGCTGCTCCAAGCTCCATCCAACCTGGCCTTGGACACTTCCAGGGATCCAGGGGCAGCCACAGCTTCTCTGGGCACCCTGTGCCAGGGCCTCCCCACCCTCACAGGGAAGGATTTTTCCCTAATATCCCGTCTAACCCTGCTCTCTGTCAGGTTGAAGCTGTTCTCCCTTGTCCTGTCCCTCCAGGCCCTTGCAAACAGCCTCTCTCCATCATTCCTGTAACTCCACTCAGGTCCTGGAAAGCTGCACGTGGCTCACCCCAAAGCCTAGGTTCAATTTCAGTAAAAAAAGCTGCTGTCTTTAGCTCCATACCCAGCTTCCAGCAGAAAGAGTGTGTGCGTGTGAGGGACAAACACAAATGCTCTTCCCAGGCCTGTCCTCCTTGCATTAACACCATTGCAGGGGGAGCTCTGCTTCTCTGAAACATCCTCATTTCCTCAGCACGAGCTCACAGACTGCTAATTTTGAATATTGAACTCCATGGACTAAGTGAAATGATTTTGAGAACGGTCTGTGGCCTAGGCAGACAAAAAAAGTTGCATTTTTTTGTTCTTGACAGACTAGGCCGGTCCCAAAATAAGCAAACACTACCTCCTAGTACAGGTAACATCTTTACATGTTTGTTTTCTTCTAAGAGTTAAAATACAAAAAAAAAATCCCCTTCTGATTAGCAACAAGATATTTTAGTATCTCGCAGTCCCTGGATCAGCAGTAAGTTTGGCTACAGCTGAATTGATAGCAGGGCAAGACTAAACAAAGGGAGAGGCCTCCCGAAAGGTGATTGCTCTTTTGAGCAAACCAGACCCCACAGCCACAGCAGGTGCTCTGGCAAGAGAACAGGGCAATTCTGGTTCAGGAAAGAAGCCTGCAGAGTAAAATCCTCATGTCCTTGTGTCCGCTTTCACGACGTGATTGAAAGGCCACAATACCACAATACCTGATGCTGTTAAAATGTATTTTTGTTTTAAACTCCACCTTTAAAATTATGATATTTAATGATCATTCACTCCGGTAACATATTCATTCTTACTAAATGCATCTTACACATATATAGAATGTTTCAGTTGCATTTTAAAGCCTTGTCCCAGCAGCAGGGAAGGTTTCCACGTTCACACACAACCTGTGACACATCAGACCTCAAGTACTGGGAGAAATTGTGGTCCAAGACAAGGCCAGGATCTGTAACAAAACTACTGCCCAGATCCCTACTGCATCGTTTGTGTTAATATTTAATGGATTCAGCACCTTAGGATTTTGTAAATAATTCTGTTACTTGTGGGTGCACAAATGATGACCCTTATTGCTATTTGGTTAAAAAGAATTCATCTTAGCTACACACGAATTTTTCAATTTATCCTCCAGATCAACAGAGAAAACATGCACAGCTGGGAGAGGAGAGTTTCCAGTAAATCCTGTGATCTTTGAGTGACCTCGAGCAAGGAAGAAAATAAAAAATAAAAAAAAAAAAAAAAAAGAAATTAAAGTTGAATTTCATCACCAAACTCCCAGTGCTAAAGCCAGCTGTGATCTCTCAGAACTGCAGAACTGCAGGTCTGCCACCAGATTTGCAGCTGTGAAGGAAATCGTGTGTCACCAAATGCTCTGACAGAGACAGGCAACACATCTCCATGAGAACTTCCACAGCTCTGCCTGAATGGCAGTGAATTCATGAATTCCAGGAGAAAATCTAGAGAAGCAAAGCACACGGCAGGAAAGGGACACAGAAGACAAAATGGTCCTTCTTTATGATGAAAAAAAGTAAAATCTGAATACAGAAAAACCAAGAAACAGCACACGGCTGAGAGGGTAAATGCAACCCAAGCAGAGAACTCAGTACTGGAATGGAGACTGGATGAGGAGGATTGAGGAGTGAGGGCCTCATTCACACAATATCTATTTTTATTCTCTGAAAATATTAAAATGCTTTCTTACTGAAAGCAGATATTTCTCCCCCTGTGATTAACACAAAAGTAAGAAAGGCATGAAATTCCAGCAATTTCGTTTTCAGCTGCCAAAAAACCCAGGGAAACACTGAGAGGTCCAAAAGGCAGCAGCAACGTTGACTTCCTGGGCTTTGTTTTAATTGTGGGGTGTCTTTATGCAAGCAGGATTATGAGCTGTAAAAGCAGGATTTGGGGTTGAGAGTTTAGAGGGGTATTTTTGGCTCAGCAGTTTTGGTGAAATACAAAACTCCATAAAAATTATCTTTTATCCTGAGTTCTACTCATTTTCAATATAGAATCCAGAATGTGCTGGAAAGCCCAGAGCACACATCAAACCCAATTTTAACCTTTCTTATCAATGTCATCATTTTCTTTCTTTTTCTTTTTGAGAGGTGTTGTCATTATAACATTCACAGCAACATCAAATACTGGTTTGATACTTTTGTTAGGATTGTTTTATTCAATAACATTATTATCCAGGCAGTGATGTACAGAAATCAATACCACAAAGTGGAGGTGTTAAACAGGAAATTGTTAGATCAAACAGAATATTTCATTACCTTTCCCAGATGCATGTTTTTGTTTTGTTTTTAATCTGCTCCACTAATGACCAAAAATATCAGAATCACAGTCTGTGGCTTGAATTTTAAAATACAATTATCAAAGAGTGCTTTCTTGAACATCATTATTTCCCTGTACTTTGCAGGAGCTTGCAGCCTGTCACGTCTGTGGATTAAGTATTTCCCAATATGCAAAGTGAATCAGAGAAATACTATTAAGGTAAATAAAATAAACCCAGAATTTTCTTTGTCTTTAAGAGGATTTTGACATCCTCCACCCATTTCTGCAGCAGGCTTTGTACCTTCAGAAGTGAGGAGAAAATAGACTCAAAAACATTGGAAAATTTACCTGTGAACAGGCCCATGAGGAAAGGAAATATCTGATTTCTCTGTCCCAAAAATTAAAGTCCAAAGCAAAGCAAAACTGGTGAGCTCTGAAGGTGACGGGCAGTGGAAGCCAAACCTCCAGGGACAATAGTTTAAAGTCACCACCCTGTTTAACCACAGCTATCATTTTGTGACCTTATCTATTTTTACACCCAAAACCAGAACATAATAAGGGTACAACAAAGGGAAGGTGCATTCAGAGACTTGATCTGTAGTTAGTTTTTACTGTCTTGAATGAAAATACTGGAAAAAGATCACTCTTAGGCAAAATTTCCTTGTGGGGGGAAAGAAAACAAAGAAATAAAAGAAGACATGGGGCTTTACAGGTTATTTTTATTCTCTAGCTAAAAGCCAGTCTCAATGAAAGTTTCTCCCCTAGAAAGTGGCAATTACAGCAGAGAAGCTACAGTTCCTTTCAAACCACAGCAATGTAGAACTCTTGGCTCCTGCATATTAACATTTCTTAGAAATTCTATTGCACTTTTTAACTTTTCAGGGAGTTTAAATGTCTACGTTAGATTATATGAATAATGTAAGATTGTTAAATTGTCCTTCTCTCTATACTGACTGCAGAGGAAATCTAAATGAATTACACATCAGTGATTTATCTAGAGACCATGGTCTGAATATCCAACCATTTAAGTTCTACTTTGGTTCATAAAGATGTGAGAATGTCTGGTTTTAGTTTGTTAGGCCGTGGAGAACTCCATCCTGAGGAAATTCTGCCTTTATTTTCACCACAGAAACTGGTTGAAAGCTCAGTGAAAGCTTGTGTGTGTTTAAAGCTGACCTCCTTTGGCTGCTCCGCTTCTCAAATATTTACTTACAGAGCACGGCATCCACGTGCCCTCTAGCTGGGGGGGCAAACTAAGGAAATAATCAGGGATAAATTCCACGTACACACCGTCCTCACGAGAGGAGGTAGAGCAGCAATGCAGAACTGCCCAGAATCGCTGGTGGGAAGCAGGGCGCTGTGGTGGGGCTGCTCGGGTGCCGCTGGCGGGGGCTGTGCTGCTCCCAGGATTGTGTTCCCGGGATTGTGCATCCCAGGATGCCCAACGAGGGTTTCCACTGCAAGGAAGCAGCAGAGAAGTGCCAGAGAGCCTCAGAGCAGGGGCTGACAGGTCTCTGCCACACCGGCCTGCAGCCCAAGACACCAAGCAGAGGCACTTTTGATGTGTCATCAGATTCTCTTTTGCATTTACTCATTGGAGATCAAAGCGTTGACACAGGGGATGAAAAATTGCTGGATCTGTTCTATCACACGGGTTCTTTGATCAGAGGGTACACTTTAAAAAAAAAAAAAAAAATAAAATCAATTTCTTTATTATGCCTCAGTGCACTTATTGGATCCAAAAATCTCTAGCTGGAGGCTCTGCCAAGTCCCACAAGCAGTGTTGAATCCTTGTTTGCACCTTGATTAGATTTTCTCTGGACATTGTCATGGAATCATCGACTGTGAAAATAGCTGCTGTTTTAATCTAAATTTGCAAAGGTGGTAAACCAACACAGAGTCACAAGAATTCCTCAACCTGCTTCGGTAGGTCTGTGCAAATTCAGGAGTTAATGTTCTTACCACCTCCTGTAGCCTGTAACGGCCAAAGATTGGAATTTTAGCAGAATGCATTGTGAGGAAATTTTTGCAGTGCCCCACAAAGATATTGCCCAAAAATGGGCAACATATTCTTCCGGAAATCCCAAGTTATTAAAATTTTCTATTAACAGATACGGCTTAAAGCAGGCAAGCAATGTCAGCGGGTGGAAATGCTGCCTGGCCTTCAAGAGACACCAAATTCCTGCCTTGTGTTCCAGCCAAGTTCAGTGTTAATGACAAAATACTCGCAACAGTATTTGCAAATTCCCAACTTAAAATTTAAATTTCAATTCTGTTCCGAAACCTACTTATTTTTACCACATCAGCAAAAATCGGGTTACAACGCTTAAATTAAAAAGGGAAATTAAAGACACTAACAGCAGCTTCCCCCCCCTCCACTGCCCTAGTCATGGCATTGGGGTGTAGTGTGAGATGTAAAATTATTGGGAAAGTTTGATTGCTATTTCTAAACTTATGTGAGCAAAACACAAGCTATGATTCGTGATACTGTCCTTACTCTGGTTGTATTTTCAGTAATAATGGCACTTGCTGTGCCAAATATGAGAGATGTTTAGCAGTGCACTCTCCTCAATATTGGCCAGAGAGTAAAATTTTTATCCACGATATGCAAAAATCTCAAAGTGAGGCAACACGCTCCTGGTTTATCTTTTGTGTTCAAACCCAGCACGTTTTTCTGGTATAACTGTAATTGCTCAGGAGTTCTGTACGAGTTCCAGACACCAGAGCTGTGCTGAGGCACCAGCAGCAGCCGTGGCCTGTGGGCAAGCTGGGACCTGGAGCCCACAGTAAACAGCACTCAGGGCTCCAACAGCTCAATTCTGACATTCATCTCCTCCAAGAGAAAAAAAAAAAAATCATTTACTCTGCAAGTAAAGAGAGCTACAACAAACAGCTTCAGCTGTACAGGTCACAGAAAGAACTTTCAGCTCCTTGGGAGCCTCTCACACCCTGAAGGGCTGCTGGCAAAGGGGCACAGGCTATGGAGTTTGGTTTCCCCTCCGAGTGCAAAGCAATTTTTTCACTCCCCCACCGCAGATATTCTCTCAGATTATTTAATTCCTGCACAAGTACCAAGCTCACAGAGATTATTTGAAGGTCAGAGGAGTACACGGGGTCAAGGAAGGAGTTCAGAGAGACAGCTGCATTACAATGTATGCATTCCAGTTTTACATCATTGTACTGACACCATGTCCAAAGCGCAGCACAGAAGTCAGCCAAACCTTTTTCCCCTAAACCATGGTCCTGCCTTGATTTTTCCATCCCTTCAGACACTGAATCTCAGGATTTCAGTATCCAAGTACTCCTAGTTGTAGGAAGTACAACCATTTTTATCTGTATCCTTGGTCCCTCACCCTTTTAATCTTTTTTTTCCTCCAGATCTGTGACTCAGGAGAGTCCTTTCATTAAGGAGTGCTTAGATGTAGGTGGCTTAGTGCTTAACAAGTAAATTCATGGTGGTGGTGTGATCTGTACCACGGATCAATAAAAGAACAAGTGAATCTTTATTAATAAACCCTGGCGCATCTCTGAAAGTACTTCAAACCAGGATCAAACTGTATGGTATTGACAATACCAGCATATCCCGCTCTGGCAGACACTGAACTGAGTTCAAAAGTGACCTGACTTCAGTGTCACAGGTTCCAGCAAGATTACAGCATTAACATCCTAATTTTTACTTACTTCAAACTCACATTGCATTGCCGTTGCACGGAAAAGATCAATATAATAACTGTTAGAATAGCTTTAGGGAAATTATACTTATGTTAATAGCTACCTGATATTCTACCTCTTAAAGGGAAGTTTCACAGAATCAGTCACAGAATGCTTTGGATTAGAAGGGATCTTAGAGATCATCTTGTTTCAACCCCCTGCCATGGCCTGGGGCACCTTCCACTGGACCAGGGTGCTCAAAACCCCACCCAAGGGTGCTGTTTGTTCCTGTCTCTCACTCTTTCCCCTTCCTAATAACAATTTCGTCGCTGTTCCCGTGCTTCTGGGTCACACCGACCAAACCTGAAGCCTTTTTAGCCACAAGCACACACAGATAATACATTCACAGCTTTCCTCCCTTTGGCTTCTACACTTCTACTGCTCTTCAGCTCTTCTTTATGGTCATGAGCATGATGGTAAGAGAGACACAAGAAATGCAGGAATCCTACTGTATTTAGCTCTAAATTGCCGCAGAAATTATTGCTTTCCTGACAAACTTTCTAGATATAAACAGTGTCAGGCAGAGGTGATGAGCCACTGTAGCCAGCACATTACCATTTACAAAATATTTTACTTTTTTAGGACACTGGGTCTGTTTGAGTGGGAAGAAAAATTAGAAATTTTAAAAAAATATGTAAAATACAAAAAATAAAAAAATAAAAAACAAAAAAATATAAATTATATAAAAAATATAAATTGTCCCCTTTTCTTCAATCCTGACTGGAGTCTAAGTTCTAAATTGACACAGGTTTATAGAGTCAACAGCCAAAAGGCCAAACACTGACTGCACTTGCAGCAGGCAAATAAAGCCAATGAGATTGTCTGAATCCAAGTGTAGCCGTGTTCAGTGGTGGCATTAATAGGTCGTGCAACACGGGGTTTAGAAAACGTAAGAGGATTTGAGACTGCATCCAAATATTTAATATCAATTTTAATCCAGATGGCAAGCAACACAGAAAATGATAAAAATAAACCTAAACTGATGCTCAGGGTGCAGGCACCCTCGGATGAGTTCCAGCTGTTCAGCTGTTGCAGTTTTATGCTCCTTTGGAGCGCTCGTGCCTATGAAGAGCACGGACCACGCGGCTTTTTATTGTCAGGTAGGTGCTGCAAATTTCCATGAAGATGTTTAATGCGTCATAATTTAAGAGGAAATACAGCCCCAAATGCATGGAACACCTGCACTAAAAGTCCAACAGCAGCGAAGTGAAGTGACAAATGCCGTCCCTGACTTCATTCGTTCCGTTCTTCTGTTGCAAATTCCACGTGTGCCATGAATCAGAGCTGTGCACATTGGCACAAGGCTCAGCTTCCTAAATAGTCTAAGCAGTCTTCAGCTCCTAAGCCAGGGCTAAAAAAGTGTTTAATCATTTAAGAGGAGCAGAGCAGCTCTAACAGGGGAAGCTATTAGCAAGAATCCTGAAATAAGCAACAATAAAGGGGTTTGTGAAACCCACCTGGGAAATGCTCGAGTTCGAGGTGGAGAAGTGAGACAGACTCACACGTGAGATACTCAAGTGGAATGCAAGAATTTTCACCACAAACAGCAGTAAATTAAAGATCCCCATCTTCCAAGCTGCCAAATACTGTTCAAAAAATGTTTATCTTTGCCACTATCGGTGACTTTCAAAAGAAAAACATCATATTATCAGATCTAGCAAAAAAAAAAAAAGATGCAGTTCAATGTATGCTAAATAAATTAGATAACAGTAATGGAAAGGACTTTCAATTATCCCATAATTATTTAGACTTAATAATTGTCAAGACGTGCTCAAACTACCAGAAAATCTCCTTTACTTACATAGTGTCCAAACCTCCACAGTATTTTAAGTATTCATAAGTTAATACATCTGACAGAAACTTGTAAAAATACTCCTTTTTTTGAGTGGGAACTCAAGGTCATCTTTCTACATTTTGAAACACTGTTATGTCTTCAGTGATTGTGAAATTATAGTATATATATATATATTTATACCTAAGAAATGGATTTGGAAGGAATGGTGCTTTCTAAGGATCAATTTTTAGTTTATTCTCATGAGTTGATATTGAAGCTTTCACGTCATCCTGGTGTAAAGCGCATGGAAATAACATCTTATCTGCAGTCAGGATTATTTTATTGTTTAATTCTTCACCTTGCCTTTTATTCCATTCAGAACATATATGTCCCCAGGGAAAAGGCTTTGGCAGATAAAGGTAATTTTTTAATTTCATCAGGCAAAGTAATCTTTGGACAAAGTGAAAGAGGCGCAGGTAATATTATATTTTAGTAAATACTCTCATCTTATTCACAATGAAATAACCCTTTCAAGAATAATTCAGATGAATGTTAATATGAAGATTACTGCACAAGCTCCAGGTAGCTTGGGACACAAAAAAGAGAAATGACAACTTTGTAAATCTGTAAATGGTCCAAAAAACTAGCAAGCAATACGTACATTATTCGTGTATTATAAACACAGAACACGTGCACACCAGAAATAGAATTTTCCTAAAGGCTGTAATACTTAAAATCTGGGGTTGACCTAACCTGGCTGTTACGTATGAAGGTGTGATATATTAAGATTTAATTTCTAGTAAGACCATCAACAGAAATAATTGCAGCCAGCCCATTCCCCCAAGAACCCTTGTGTGTGTAGGGGAATATGAAGACCCAGGAGCCCTCCCATTCCCCTGGGAATGGCCCTGGGCTGAGCTGAGCTGAGCTGCCCGGGACACCCCGGCCCAGCTCTCGTCCTTCCAACGCTGCTGGAAACAATTTGGGTTTGATGTGGAGGCAACAATTTGAGTTTTATTTGGAGGCAGCACAGGCCAGGCTCACGCAGTCCCTGCTCAGCAGATGGTGTTGACACACCACATTATGAGAACATGCTCACAAAGCCAGAGCAGATGCCACCCCTGAGCAGGATTTTCTGCCATCCCCTTTCTCCTGTATGCACTTCTCCAAAGTCTATAAACTGTTCAAAACTCATCATTCCTATCCAGAAAAAACAGTGGTTTTGTACCCATATCTAACACGTTTCAGAGATGGGATACAGAGATATTTTTTTATGAAAGACATTTTGAATATTTTGATAAGTCTAACTGAAAATATCACAACTTTTCTTCTTGTTGTTCCTTTACCTTGGCAAGCCTTCCCCCCCCTAATCTTAACAGGAGTTCTATAAATCAAGAACAGCTGCCCTACAGAGAATCACACAAGTAAAAGTAGTATTAAAAAAAGCCCCAAGATTTAGTTGTGTGGTTTGGGTTATTTTAAGCAAGAACATGAATATTTGAGCAGTGTGTAAAACTGAATTAAGGAAAAACAAGAACACAAAATAGCCGGAAAAAACCTAAAGTGAATCAGAAAAAAAACTAAACTCTTCTACTCAAAACACAGTCACATTATGTAAGGACACAAATGTTTACTTGGTTTTAGATTTAAAAGGCCACCATCATCATCATCATCATCATCATCATCATCATCTCAAGAGCATGTACAGAAGCAAACAAAAAGAAATCTCAGTTCTCTAATGCCTGCATTATGCACTTCAGAATCACAGAACACCAAGGATGCAGGAGATCTACCAATATCTAATTCTAATAGGGATAATAGGAAAGCAATGAGGCTTAATGGTTTCAGTAGATATAAAACAACAATCTCTAAGGATAGGAGTAGTGTTGCTGTCCCGGTTTTTAACCATTTGGTTGGTAGGTAAATGTTTCTGTTGCAGTTACAGAGGAAAAGGGGAGCAGGGAGGAATGGTGCTTTCTAATTTTTAGTTTATTCTCATGAGTTGATATTGAAGCTTTCACGTCATCCTGGTGTAAAGCGCATGGAAATAACATCTTATCTGCAGTCAGGATTATTTTATTGTTTAACTCTTCACCTTGGAGGACAAGAGCTGCCAGCAGCCTCACCCACTGCAGCACATCATCGATGCTGTGGGGAGAGACCCATCCCGTTCCACAGCTTCAGCCATACTCCTGCATAGTCCTCATTTTTATTATTTTTGATGTTCAACCCAATTTTTTGGATACAGAGCAGGAGACATCTTTGCATTAGAGAGGTGATCATGGTTCTGCAATTACAAAATCCTCACTGGCAAGGAAAGCTGAGAGACTGTTGTAATAACAAGGTTACAGCAAACGCACCATGTCCAACTCTATTCCTGGGTAGCTTCAGCGAATTCCTGGCAGCTCCCATGGGAATTGGACGTGCATGCACAGTTCCTTACAGTTTCCATATGTCTGGGAACTCTGACGAGCAGAAGTCGCAGCTCCCTCTCAGTACTCAGCAAGATTGTCATCACTTAAACTGATTATTCCTGAGACACTGGGGAAGTTCTGCAGCCATAATATAACACCATAGGCAGATCCATAATGGGAGTCCTGGAGTTATTTAGATTCTGAGAAATTCTGCAGTGCCCTTTCGTTTCAAAATGATTCTTAGGCTTGGCTCTGCACATTCTGGCCATACCTGTCGTAATTCAGAGAGTTACAGCACAGTAGGTCTCATGCATAAAAACCTCAGTTATAAACATTTTCTGCTGTGCAGGAGTTTGGTTTTATGATCTAGACACTCCTTTTAGACACAATTTATATGAAAAATAGCAGTTATTTTTAATATTATTTATATTACAACTCCCACCTATTGTATTTTTTTCATCCCAAATCACCTATAAACTAGGATTTTTTCCCCCGCATAAAATCCTAAGATTCCCTCTCTGGGATGCCTGTTCCTACTGGCCATCATTTTAATGATATATAATAGTAACCTGTCTTGAGAGAAGGGTCCCCAATGACTTGTAACACTAAAATAGGTTCTCACAGCACACTGATGACAGGTTGCAGCCATCCATCACCAGAGAAGCAGTCAGCAAGATGAGGAGTTTGGGGGATACACGTGAGCAGAGCGCAACCATAAAGAAAATATGAAATAGAACCACAGAGTCAGTTCTGGTGGCTCCGTCTGTCTGTGGCTGAAGGCATCCCCAGAGCCAGAGCTTTAAACAGCCCATGAATTCTGGAGCAGGCCTAAGTGACAAACTATTGCTGATAAGAAAAGCCCCAAAACCAGAATATTTCCTTCTTGGTAGCACCAATGAATTCTCATTTAATTCAATTTAATTCTCTTGTGTTCCTATTAAGGAAGCAGCTTTCACTCACTAGCACACACAACACGTTTTCAAGCGCAAGAATTCTGATGAAGCGCTCAGGTTTTGTGCAGGAAGGCAGACAGAGATCTTTTAGTCATTCTATCTTAAAAGTGAAGTCAGAGCAAGCAGGAAAATTAGCACGGTGCAGATTGAAAACAAAACATGGACTTTCATGGTCCGCACGAGAAGCCAGAAACTCCTGCAGTGATCCAGGGTATGGGGCTTGCAGAAGGAATTAGATTAATTTGGCAGAATATGAAAGAGTTCTCAACCGATTGTTGTACGTTCCACTATTGGTAAGAATATGCAAATTTCTGCAGTGTCACAGGAAAGGCGAGAAGTGATAAATACAGCAGCAAGAAGAAAGCAATTAGAAAAATGTGCTATTTACAGAGGAGGGTGTATTTATAGACAGACAAACCTCCACGTGCTATATATACACACATGTAATCATGAAGAGACTTATACAACCAGATGATGTGCTCTTATCTGAAGGGGCACAGCCCTGCTAAAAGCCCTGAGATCTCACACTGCTTTGTTTTAATCAATAAGAAATATTCCTATAAGGGTAATCAGTAGGAAATATTCCCATAACAGTGATCAATAGGAAATATTCCTATAACAGTATCTGGCTTTCCCCATCATGCACCTCCACATCTCAAAAGAGAGGCAAATACCTCAATTACTTGCAAACAGAGAGGTCAAAAGCTCATGATTTCACTGAATCATTATTTAGAGCATTATTTAGAGATCTCCTAATTCTCCATTATCTAGAGATTTTCATTATTTGAAGCATTATTTAGAGATCTCCAAAGAGAATATCGTTTGTGTTTTGTTTTGTGATCGAGAGCTGTTTGTTTCCACACGGCATGGACTTTCTCTACTGTTCAGTGGGGATTGCATTAACCACCAAACAGCATTTTTCCCCTTTTTCTCTTTGGGACCAGAAGGAGTAAAGGAAATCAACAAATCGACAAGACCCAATTGACCCAATTCTGTGATTATCGGAGTGAAATTTTTTGCCAAGCCATTCTTACTGCTAATGATAATGATCCTTTTGTGTGATTTTCTGCTCTAGTTGCATAATGAAATTTGGTGTTGATATGACTTTCCCTACATAGATCTGATTTCAGAAGAAAATTTTAAGGACTTAAAAGTGGTCTCTTTTTCAAAGTAAATCATCATTCACCATTCTCTCTGAAGTTAAAGACCTGCAAGTAACTCAACTAAAATTAGTTTTTATTGAAGAAAGGAGGATCTTTAGATACCTTTCTCACACTGATACGTTCCAACATCTTCATAACCTTGCACTAGGCAAAGCATTATGATGAAAATTTGAGATATCATTTCAAATTAAAAACTAATTATCAGTGAAGATCAACATCTAGCTACTAGAAGATTTCATTTTGTGCTCATTTCTTGAAAGCATTTGATTTTGGTACAACAAAAGTACAGGATATTGTCTTTTGTGTAGGAAATTCTTTTCTTCTAGGTAATTTTCACTCTGTGTCTCTTTATTGTTCTTCTACTTAAAGGATGACTCCACTTATAAATTGTTTTATTCTCATTTCTATATCTTTATATATATATATAAATATTTAACAGGACACTGTCCCAGATGTATTGGCAAATCACTGACGGAAGGAGCAACTAATTCTGATTTAAGTTCTTTTTCTTTCTTTTCTTCATCTAAATAACATGTGCCAACAGTCTTCCTTATTTAACCTACATTGGAAGCACAGACTATTTAATATCTAATTTATTAATATATTATGGTTATATCATTGTCAAATATTATTTCCCATAACAAGTTGGTTCCGTTCCCAGTCTAGATTCAGAAGTCATCGGTACTTGAAGGAAAATTATGTCATCAAAAACTAGATATCTCGAAATATTAATGTATTTGAAGTCAAAATAAGTTTCATTATTGGACCAATTTTTACCTTGAATTCAATAAAGTGATTTCCTCCCCCTCCCCTCCCCCAAATGTTGCTAATTTCTTAATCAGATCTAAAGATCTCTGTCTATATGTCAATACTATTTCTGTTCTCTCACCTCCATGGAATCACACTTTATTCCTGTATAGCCATAATTTCTAGTTTCTCAAAGAGCAATTGGAAACTCTTTTGTTTGGGAATTGGAAACAATTTTCAAGGTGCAAAAGGAAGAATTCTGTCAAATGACCAAAAGCCTCACACCACACAACACCCAAGTAAATTTCTTTTCCAAATTTATCATACTTAGGAACCATATCCTAATGTATTCTAGGGAATGTAAATTGAAATATGATAGAACTTAAGAATAAATCCAGAAATTGTTCTTTTCCATTCAGCCAGTTATATTCCTCACTGATTATTTTCTCTCCACATAGCCCTTTGTACTTTACATTTCTAGCTTAGCACACCATAACACAGCACCAGACTTCATCAAGCTCATCATTGCCACAAGACACAGCTCTGCTACCCTGAACAGCTGGAAAAATCAAAGTTTGTCTTTAGACCACAAGGACAGAGAATTTCTGTGCACACAAATCCAAACTCTCCATCCACCTTGGACTGAACCTGCTGGGCAAACACATTCCTCTGACAGCAGCTCCACACTAAAACCTGTGCTTGCCACAATATCTGTGAAACATTTGTACAACACTGTTATAAAATATTTCGGTTTTTTTGGTTTTTAATAAAGCAGCACACAGAAAATGCCAGGAAAATATTTCTTTCTAACCAAGCCTCGATTCCAAAAGTACTTCATTTCTACCTTGTGTGGCAGCACTCTGGAAGGAGTTCACTTCCCAAGGCAATTCAAGCTCTTCGTTTGCCAGAATAGAGCAGCAGATAAATGAGCAGGGACACCTCTGCCTTACCTGAGCCAGGATGTGGACACAGCACCCTCGGGTTACGGACACAGGAATTCTGCCCCAAGGCTCCTGAGCAAGAGCTGGCTCCCACCCAGCTCCTGGAAGCACCTCTGAAGACAAATCCTGAGGATTAGAGGAAAGATGGGGGAAAAAAATACATTAAAAAAACCCCAGGCTGTTGAGGCCAACGAACGGCCTTTGATCTAAGATGCCATAATTTTGAGCAGCTAAAAATATCTGATATTTCAGGTATTGCAGCAATGTCACAGCATTTTAAAGAAAATGGGATTACTGGATGAGCATGGAATTTCAGCAGGCCAAGCACAATCCAAGGCTTTCCGTATTGTTTCGAAAACAAGAATTTCCACCTGCATCACTCTCTAATGGAACTTCAGTGTTTTTTCTTTGTGAATCGCTCGGCACTCCAGAAACTCCACAGGAATTTCAAGCTTTTTAAAAATCACGAAGAATCTTGCCAAATAAGCCATTATAAATTAGTCAAAGGATTTTTCAAACTTGTCAAAGAATTATAGTTCTTCCACTTTTTCCTTCTTTTCAGGTCCATGCCAGGAGCAGAAACCCAGAGTTCCTGAAATGTTCAGATCTGTGAGTAATTAACTATTTCTTGCCCTTTCCAGAGGATTTGGCCTTTGATGAGTTAAATTTCATTTATGACTATTGTGAAACACATGAACATAATGAGAGGCCATTCTTTATCAGCCAAGAATCACTCTTCTACTGATGACTAAAATATTTTCCCTCACAAAACCAAAACAAAACACACATTTTATGAATTCAATAAAACATATCTTATTTAAAAGCCATTTTACACACAAATCGCAGAAACAGATTTATTTTAAAACCTATTAACACAAAGGACAATTTGTTAAAATTAATTTTGTTCACAGAAGTTCTTTTAAAAAGTGTTTAAGCATTTAGACAGAGAACCAAGAGGGACTGTATACATCAGAAAACAATTGTTCAGCTGGCTGGTTTTATGACTGCGAATCTTGTTTAAGTTGAATTATTAACTATAATTTGTTAAAACTACCAAGCGCAGCCTTCAGTTAAAAAAAGAATCTCTTTATGGACCACTGCTGCTCCTCTCACAGCAAAAACCAGGCAGAATAAAAAAAAAACATGGCTGTGACTAATTGCTTGCCTAATTTTTTTTCTCCATTAGCTCCAAAGCAAAAAGTTTGCTCTCATCTAGCCCCTAATTCATCTGGGGCATTAAATGAATAAATAATAAACAGTACAAACTGTTCTGAGATAGCACAGCTACACTTAAGGATGTAGTGACAAGTCGAAAACCTTAAAGTGTTGTGGTTCCTATATTTCCACATTTCCCTGATTTCCGGGTGTGGATAAACAAGTTTATTTTCCTAAACAGAGAATGAAACATTTAATTCCCCATTTTTACCTTTGGGAACACCCAAAAGGACAATTGAGCTGCCTATTCACAGCACACCAGTGTCAAATTCAAAATACACTCCGCAGTTACAAGAGGGTGTTTATGGTCTACCAGGTTATCTTTGATTTATACCACTGTGGCCACATTCCAGCTCTAACAAATTACTTCCACCTACCAACACCAAGCATATTGTCCCACAGGGCACAGCACTTTAAACACTTGACCTCTGAATTTGACAGGATTTGCACTGCACATTGTTATCTTCCAAGAGAAAGCATGGCTTTGCTCTTTTTCTACCTTCCACCTGTTTAAAGAAAAAAAGGGAATATAGTAAAATATCTGGGTTTTGTTTTGTTTTGCAAAACAGAATGAAAGTGAAGGAATTTTGTATTTAGATGAAGTCAAAATTCAGATAAGTTAAATATTTGCAGAAAAATATTACATAGCCCAAGTACAACTCAGATTTCATGCAAATGTTTGCTTCACTTCTATTCCTGCTCTGGCCCAGAATTCAGCCTGAATATTTCAGAGCAGAATCTGGTTCTGGAGCCCAGGATGATTGCCTTGGTAATAGCACTGCCATATTTCCATTTCCTGTGATATGACAGCCTAAAAGACGGAAAAAAGGGAAGTTCTGAACCTGAGAAGTCTTTGGTTTAGACTCAGATTTTGACAGAGCGTTCAAGGTACATTTCATTTTGCTGGGCTGGTTTGATAAGGATATCCCGCAGCACAGAAAGAGCCCGAGCCACGAAAGAAAATGTTTTCTCTCATCCTCCCTGGCTTATCTGTCCATCCTCCCCTCAGCACGGGACGTTTGCTTTGTGGCTGGGACATCATCAATCCCTGCAGCTGTCAGAAATCAGAGCCCATTTGCCCTCGAGAGCTCAGCTGAACTTTTCCGTGGGGTTGTGGAATCTGTCGGTCTCCTCCGAATCTCTCCCTGCACTACACAGAAATGGAGTGAGACAATACCCAGTACGTCTTCGGAGTTAAACCAATGGCCATGAACGTTCTTCAGCTATTTCAAATCTTCTGTTTAAAACTCAAATTACAGACAATAAGAAGCTGTTATATCTTTTCTGAAAGGGACCTGAATAAAGATATTTTTGACTTCTCGTTTCTCCTTATTTGATGTTGCTTTCAAATATTTGTGAATTCACGTTTACAGAAACAGGCCTGAGCAAGTTGAAGTAAATAACTGGAGTGAAAGCCAGATGATGGAGTCTTCCATAGACTTAATTTAATTTCAGGATGTTCCACAGAAGGTGTCTTAAAAATCCCATAATTTAAAGTTGTTTATACTAATAATTTCTACTGTAATAACTTGAATTAGAAAAAAAAAGAAAGGATGGAAGTCAAAGTCAGGAGAAACAGATCTTGCTCAATCTTTGTCATTGTGGGAAACATTTTAGTTGCTTCCCAAGGTTCAAATAGCTGTAAACATTTAATTAAAGAACTAAAAAAAAAGATTTATTCCCTTTACTTAGTCACTGCATCTGTCAGCAGGGAGGTAGACAATCAGCCTGTAAGTTGCTGGGTAACTTCTCATTTCAGCAAGAAGAAAAATAGGAATTAAAATACTAAATACTACCTAGATACAATGAGGAAATCACATAAGGAAAAGAATGGCTTATTAGGAGCTGGGATTTGGGGTGTTAACATGTGAAATATGTGCAATGAAAGCTTCTCAGTTACCAATCTCCTCAGTAAGAGACTGAGCCATGCAGCATTTAATCTCTGGGGAGGTTTTGCTTTGATTGTTATAATAATATTATGCCATGCAAATAGAGTTTGGTACAGAAGGTAAAGACCACAATATCTGCAAAGAATAATTTCCATAATGTTCTCAAGGTCTGGATTTTTCTCTCTTTTCTTCATTCATATGACACACTACCATAAATATTGCACAAAACCCATAACACTGTATTTTCTAAATTATTGAAATGAAACTTTGCAGAAGGAACATAGACATTCCTGAGGAAATAGCTACTTAGTTTCTAATACATTTAACCTACTTCAAGTCACAGCAGACATTTAAGCACATCTGTGATGAAAACCTCCAGCAAACCTGTTAGCTCAGTGCCAGCTCAGTTGAAATTGAACTCGGGAGGGGTGTGAAGGAGCGCACACTCCTCAATTCCCAACTCTGCACTCCAACCGAAGCAGTAAAGTTCCTCCACAGCCTTCTCTTGCTCAACTTCCTAACGTCAAAATCAAGTAAAAGTAGCTGTAAAGTGAGTGATTCTGCCGTGCCTGCGATGCAAGCACACAACCGGCAGTGCCTCTGTCGGCGCTGGGGCTGCTCCGGAGGCATCTGCTCCCACCAGGGAATTGTGCCACACGTCACGGGCAGACAGTGCCTTACACAACACTCCAGTATAGCCCTTCTTCCCTGTCTTCACAAGCCATAATCCACGTGAAGGAGCTGGAGAAATAAGCCTCATCTGCAAGAGCTCGTTGTAAATAACTCCTTTATAACTTATGCCTTGCTGGAGCACACAGATCCCCCGACTTCCAGCAGCAGCTCGGGGAATGGGGGAGCTGCAGATGACTCTCAGCAGCAATTGCTGTGATTTCTAACCTGGATCGTAATCAAACACCAGAAGCATCAGGGCCTGAAACCGTTTCCCATCTATTACCAGTGCGTTGTAGCAACTCTCCATCACGGGGTGCCACAGGGATGTACGGGAGGCATGGCGGGAGGACGAGAATATCCCTAATCAACATTTCCATTCCCTGCACAAAACATTTAGTTTCAAATACTCAAGACAGCTAGAGCTAATAGGCTGGTTTGCTGAAATCATCTAAAGGGGTAAATAATTTCCCAGTCCACTCTCTTCTACCTCGTGGTGCTTTTCTCTCACACTTTTTTAGGCAAAGCTTTTTCCCTCTTACCATGGGAGGAAACCATTTTCTTGTTCTACTTTGACATATTGATGTTCCTAATGGGTGTTATTTTCATAAAAAGCCTTTGTCTTTGCTTCCTCTTTACCACCTCTGAGTTCCACCATGGAGTGAGAGATCCATACCCAGAGATCCCAGGCTGCTCCTTTTGCAGGATTTACTTCCACTCCTATTTGATGAGAGGAATGGTGACAATGCTGTAGTAGTATTATTGAATTTGATAATACCTGTGAATTTGGGGTTTATCCTGTATTAAGCGCTGTTTTCCATTTGTTTGAGTTTTGCTTTTTATCTCTGTATTTGAAAACTTTTAAATTCCACATCAGAGTCTCACAGTAGGCGAAAAGAGATCTGGTCAATCAACCTTCCACTAAAGAGGGATTCTCTGGGACACTCCTGATAATTCCTGCCAGGAACCAGGCATGCAGAACTAAATATCTTTAAAGAGTGGAAATTACTCTGAATACATTTTGGGGGCATATGGGAATTTTCCAGTAGAGTTATAGCAGAAGTTCTGTGCTCCCCACTATCCACGGGAATACAGCTGCACATAAATCCGATACAGAAAGATTTCCTAGCAGGGAGATATAAATGATTGATGCCTGGATTGCTGCAATATCAATTAATGCAAAAGGGCATTAATTAATCAATGTTTTTCCCATCACCAGGCAGCTGCAAGTTTCCTCTGTGGATTCTCCACCGGCCAAGGAGTAGGAATTCCCACTAGGTTTTTTTCCACTGGAATGATAACTAACTCATCTGTTCTTCCCTCATCACCCCCAGCCCTGGTAACTTATCCTAATGGGACTCTCAGCAATCTTATTTTCTTTGAGATTTCTGCAAAGGTCTTTCTGATTTCTACACAGGTCTCTGGAGAGAACACAGAGGGATGTGCAGGCAAACACCTTGAACACGCAAGGGTTGGGGCCAGCCCAAAGAGTGGATATTTGCATTCCCCATGCAGGGAGAAAACAACAGCATTAGACTAAAATTATAAGAATCAAATATTCCTTGCTGAGCGTGTGCGAGACAAGCTCAAACTGAGCACTGTGGTATCAGAGAGAAATTCCAGCTAAGAAATGCACATAAACATTATTTCTTCTTTTTCTTTCTTTCTCTTTCCTTCTTTTTCTCTCTTGGTGTCTCCTTCTGAAAGTGCAATGTGGAATTTGTGTGTGTTTGATGGTTTTGGTTCTCCAGCTCCATAACAACATGAAAACTCTCTCTGAACATTTAAATATTCCACTTTAGTAACTGGGTCCAAATCTGAATACATATCTATGGCTTGGCCCCCTGCTGCTTAAAGTAATTTGCACTCAGATCAAATTATGACCCACAGAAATAGAAGTATTTATATTGAAAGAGAACTGAATATTTACAGGGATATTGCTACAAACCAGAAAAATATGCTATAAATACGATTACACTGTATAAGTCAGATAAAATCTACACAATCCTTTTCTTTAAAGAAACCCAAAATGATTTAGTTTCTGAAGTACACATAAAAAGAATTTCAATAACATTGTCTTTTCAGACCTTACTGTCAAAGGATCCAAGGAAAGTTTTTCCCTGGTTCTAGTATTTTCTTTATAAAACCTGTATTTCAGACAAAGTAAGCTTGGATCATTTAAAGTCCCCACAAGGGACTGATACTTTGTGAATGGTATTTTGAATGTTTTTGATATCCCAGTTTTTGAGATCCCTGTGTTGCTTTATTTTCTGGACAATTCAGTTATTCTCTCATGCTCTGACCTTATTATGATATTGTTTTTCTCTTCACTACTTTGTTCTGTGAGAAAGCTCTCTACAAATTTGATATAAATATAGTTCACGTACTATATCTATAACTTAGTCAACAAGGCATAAAAATAGCAATTTCTTTTTCTTTATTCCTCAGCTCTTATTTTTGTACAATATTATCCATTCGCTATGAATTCCCCTACAGCAAACTTAAAAAATCCCAACCAAACCAAACCAAACCAAACCAAACCAAACCAAACCAAACCACAACAACAAATAAACAAGCCCTTAAAATCCATTCTATCCACATCAGCAAGAGGATAATTTTTTTGTTTCCTGGGTCGGCTTGTGCTCTTTCATATAATGCATCAATTTAAATGCAGATGGCCAAGGAGGAAATCTATTTCTCCTCACACAGCTCATGGCCCCAGGATGCTGAGATGGATGTGCCAAGGAGGAGCCCCGGGCAGGTTCCCTCTTTGCCAAGGGCACAACGGTGCCCAAAGGCCACAGTGCTGTGGGCAGGGACACCTCCCACCAGAGCAGGGTGCTCAGAGCTCCATCCCAGCTGGCCTTAAACGCAGGCCATTTATTTTTATTATAAATTAATAAATGCTTCTATTATGCTGGTACAAAAGCAGGGTTCTACAGCACCTTGGGTATGGTGAGTATCCCATTGCCACGCATTTACTTAGAGCATAACTGCACTGGCACGGCCCAGCCTGGCCAGTGCATTTCTCTGGGGCAATTTAATTCATTCCCTATCTCTCTTTTTTCCAATATTCCGTTCAGCCTCCCAAGGTTTTTGCCAGAACTCCTTGATCTGCAGACCTTGCTCGCTCACTCCTTGGGTGCAGCTCATCATCGTGACAGGATGGACGGAGCGGGATGAAGATGCTAAAAACAGAGGAGAGATATGCAGAGATCTCTCCAGAAACACAAAATATACGTTCGCAGTGATCCCAGACACAGCTGTGAGCAAAGGACTGCATTATTCTACAGCTAGGAGGTCAAACAAAGCTTGAAGAGCTCCAAGAGAGTCTTGATGAGACGGCTTCTCCATAACCTTGTCCTGGTGGTTTTGGCACTAGGAGAGGGAATTTACCCTTCTCAAAGACCTGACAGGTGTGATGCAGCAGGGCTGAGTACAAGTGACGCTGCTGGATCTATTGTGAGTGCATCAGTATTTTCAGCAGGTCTCTCCTACGTGAGGAGGAAGATGACAACAACCCCAAGGCATTAACAGTCTAAATTAGACAGACAATGTGGCTGAAAAATTGAATATCTTACATAAAACAGGGGAGGTCAAAACCCAGCGTGGTGATGATAAGTTATCTTCCTTGGCTGGTAGACTTCATGGAAGAAATAAGTTTATGTATGGGCTGCCTCTAATTCTGAATTCTCAGAGCTTAGGAATGATTGTTTATCTGCTAACAGCCTGCAGGGATTTGGCAAAATAGCTACAGCATAAAACTGAAAAATAATTGAAATAAATAAAGTGCTACCTGGCACCATCCTTGTTTATTCTGTGCATCCGATATTAACATTCGGATGTCTTATGCTCGTAATACATAATAAGAAATGAAAATGTCATAAAATCAATACCTTCTAACAGCAGAGGGAAATGTCACAAATTATCCCATTCTCATTATAGTTTTCAGACAGTAATTTCACAAGCCTCCAAGGGATTAGGAAAGCTGAGCATATTTTTGCTCTACCCTCAGATGTCAGTTTTATTGTACATGATCTAGGCAGTGAAGGTTCTCTGCTCCAGAAGTTCGAAATCAATTGTTTTGCCAATGAGATTCTTTGCAAGGCTGTTAGCTGCCTTTGTAAGTGTGAAACTACCAAATTCTGTCCCTGCTTAAATTATTTTGCAATACAAAATTACACTCTAACCCCTGATGTGGTGCAGACTCCTGCTGGGCGCACATACGGAAGGGAGAGCTGCGTTCCTAATAAATAAATTTGCACTTTCCAAAGAAAAGAGATTCATGAAATCTGCTCTATATATTTAATTGCTCTTCCATGTTTTCCTAGGAGGGGTGTTTTAATGAGGGATTAGAGTCTGCCTGACCCTGCCTGGATAAGAGTGAGGCAGGAGGAACAGGTCTGTCACAATCCCAGCGATGGCATTTGCAAATCTTGCGCGAGTGCAGCTGATGCTCCGCGTAGGTTAAGGTGAAGCTCAGGCCTGTGGTGCCATCTGTGCACATTTCACCGAGCTGAGTCACTTTACCCTGATCCTGATCCTGTGATCAATCAAGCTGCTCGCGTGGTAGCCTGTTCTCAAACTGCTCTGGGGACAACCAGGCACAAACCACCGAGAATTCCAGGATCTGCTGTCACCAGCCACGGGCAAAGCCGAGGCCACCTGCACCGCTTGGCCTGACAACAAACACTTCTTGCAGCACATCGCCAACCCAGATGAGGCCATTCATGTCACAGCAGCCACAACCACAAGGTATTTTCACAGCATATCTCGAGTTAGAAGGGACCCATTAGGATAAAAGTCCATCCTCTGACCCTGCACTGGACAGCCCCAAGAGGCCCCACCCTGTGCCTGAGAGTGCCGCCCAAACACTTCTGGAACTCTGCCAGGCTCGGTATTCTGAGTTTTATATCACATTAAGAAGTCTAAAAAAAGACATTTTGTGCGAGTCAAATGAGTGTTTTGGGAACACTACACACATTAATGTTTCTCGCACCCAGAAAGGTGAGTCATACCAATTAAAAAAAAAACAAAAAACAAAAAACACAAAAACCAGAAAACAAACAACACACAAAATCCCACCAGCAACAACAGAGGACCCAGGCTTTGGGGCTATGGGTTATGGCTGTATTTAAAATATAAACTGTCATTGCAGTGTTCTGCAAAAAGATAACACCTGCCTAAGCCCAAAATGTCTTCATTGTGAAACCTCTCCAGTTCTGACAGAGATTGCAAAGCAGGAAATTTTGCCAATACAAATGTTGTCCCAGACATCCTCTTCAAAATATAAACCAATGTGCAATAGCTAGAGCTAAAGGAATATAGCTCACTCAAATATGAAAAGGCTATGATTTGTAATGGAATGTCTTTCCCAACAAAACTTTAACCAGAGAATTTAGTAGTCATTAGATTGTACAACTCTGGAAGTTCAGATGGTTACAGAGTGTTAAAAAAAAATAAAAAGTGGCTGAGATCAAAGACTCTCTGCAAGGGAAAGGCTCAATGTGTTACTACAGAGATAATTCACAATTTATCTGAGACCTCTAAGTACCTCTGAAGCTCAACACAGCATATCATTCCTTTGAAAAGCCCAGTTTTCAAATAAAGGCTATAATAATAAAATATACATTTGATTATATATTTTTTTTTAAATAACATTGAAGTACTTTGGAAACTGGAGCCAAATTCAATACCAGGTCCTTACAGTGCATTATCCATTTGTTACAAAGGCTCAGAACCTTAACTATGGAAAGAGCAGCAAAGACCAATTAATTAAATAATGTTCCAGTATTTAATATACTCATTTGTCAGCACAGAATATTGTGGAACCAAATTCTAATCTCAGTCCAACCACTCTGAGGCCCTAAGATGAAAAAGATCATAGTCGATATCCTGGACTTCAAATATGAGAATAAAGACTAAACTCTCCCCCTGCACTCAAAGAGCTGAGACTCCCCAACCCCCAAAATAAAAAAATACTTTTTTTCCAATAACAAATGTGAAAAGTGTATTCATCAATCCTTCCTGACGTTATGCATTTCGAATGCACAAAAGAGAAACCTGCTAGCTAAACATGGATAACTATAGCAGAGAGCAGAATGGCTCACAAGATGAATATCAGATGAAAATGACAGCTGTTACAATTAAATTCAGTATTTATGTTTTCCTAGCTAGAAAAATGACATCTTATTTACAAACAAAACTCTCTCACCATCTGAGGGAAAAAAACAAACAAGACTGTTGGTTTATTTTTTTTTACTTTAAAAGGAATATTGTAGGAAAAGCTCTTTCCAAGTTTAGATTCTTCTGTTTTTATTGGTTCCAGATCGCTCGCTTTTGTTTTAATTTCCACAAGAGTTCTTTCCAGGCTTGTGTGTTTGCAAGGATTTACGTGTCACTGTACATGAAAAAGGTCACCAAGTGCACTCCAATCCAGCCCTAGGTTTTTCCTCCGAGAGATGATTGTGTGTTGTTGAAATCAGTCCAGGAGGGAGCCCAGCTTTTGGTGCTGTCCAGAATTTTTGGTGTAGGTACCTCCTGCTGAGTATTTCATCTGTCAAAACCTTCCTGGGCAGTGGCACGAGGAGACCAGGACCCATTGCTCTGTCTCACTGTGAATATCTCCCAGATGCAGAAATCCAGACCGTCCCACAGTTTTGCCACTGGCTTGAATTTCACGCGCTGTTCTTGCCCAAAATTCCTGCTGTGGAGAATTCGGTGCTGCTGATGTGATTAGAGGGATATGGCACATAACAGAGCTGGCTTGCACTACAAGGACATTTTTATGCCATAAATTCCTCCTGAGTGTGGCAGAGCCTCCTCAGGGCAACACTGTTCCATCCTTCAGGACTGCTGGAATTTAAAAAAAAATATATATTTCTATTTTTTTCTTTAATCTCAGGGTTTGAGTTGCTTAGTGATGTTTTTTCCCTCTCAGGCTCTTGGCAGCACATCAGCTCCAGAAATCACACCGTTTTCCTGACCTTTAGACTCTAAACTAAGTAAAGTGTGAATCTCTTGGTTTTCTCATTTCACTGGATTACTTTCTTTCCCTTCTTTTGATTATATTAGAGCCATTAGAGTTTTCCTTTCACACTATAACCCCCGAATTTATCAAATTAAATGCTATTTGGAGGGTTTGGGATTTGAGTTCTGAACCTTGTTGTTGATGTACACCAGCTGAAAGCTCAGTTATGAATCATTAGGAATCACTTAAGTCTTAATGAAGTCAAGCAATTAATGAACAAAAAGATACAGCACAACATTCAAATAGATGCACTCTGTAATAACGAGGAAAATGTGCTCTCCTCAAAGTAGGAGGACTTGATATCCCAAAAGTGACTTTGGATAAGCTTGTCATTGTTTCCACTGATTTTGCTTTTGAATATGACTTCTGCTAGACATTAAAATATGTAATTGGTGTTTATTTTCAATGTGACTGGCACCTGTAGAACATGGACAGACTGGCTGTGCAATTATGTCAACACTGTGCATTGACCTTGAATTTTGAGAGAGCCAGCTGCCAGAAAAAGAAATCTTTAATTTCATTGACTCATTAAATTAAAATCATTTTTAGCAAAAATAATCATGGGTGAATTGCCATATGTTCTCGAAACTTAGGAGACTGGGGAGATTTTTAAATAATCA
Source organism: Cnemophilus loriae (assembly GCA_013397755.1). NCBI lineage: Eukaryota > Metazoa > Chordata > Aves > Passeriformes > Corvidae > Cnemophilus > Cnemophilus loriae. Next base: position 1,492,257 of record VZTF01004921.1, on the reverse strand, counting down.
GAGTGCAGAGCTGTTCTTTTGAACTAAAATGTTTTCAGCAGTTCTATTTCAGCTACATTTACAATCCAGTTGAACATAAAGTTCTGAAACAGCAGGAAAAAACTAAGTAAAGAAATGAGTGATGCTGGGAGTTGCAGGCTGTTCACCAAGAGATATAAGTGAGAAGTCTGTAGATGAATAAAATATTAAAGCACTAATGTAAATCTGGAAGAAAAACTTAACAGATTGAGGAAATAAC
>VZTF01004921.1:1439092-1491979 GCA_013397755.1 Cnemophilus loriae | reverse complement strand
TTTTTTTTTTTTACTTTTATCCTGGTGCTGTTTCCCCAAATTAAATGTAGTGGAAGATTTAGAGTTGTTGAATATGATTCAAGATGGAAAGATGAGGAACAGAATCTGCTACAAAAGTCCAAAATCTTGGTCAGAAGAAAATCCAGACGAACAGGGGCACCATCTGCTCTCTTCCAGTTGTTCCTAAATTCATCACGACACAAATTCTGGCCACTGAGGCACAGACACACCAATCCCAGCACACAGGACTGGGACAAATGGGGCACCTTTGACCCAAACCAGGATGTGTCTCTGTGCACAACTCCCCTTTTTCTCCTCTACCCATCCTCTGAACCTTCTAAAACACATAAATAGGCTCATTGGATTTAAGAATATAACATTATTGTGCATTTCTATCGAAGCGAGTTCAGATAATGGTGGGGAGACTGAGACTACAATTTAATGAAATTATAAAAATTTGATGAAAGTTAGATAACACAAAATGAGACGCTTACTCCAGGAAGAGGCTTTTGAGATAAAAAGAGTTATATCAAACAGACTTTCAGAAAGTTCAGTGTTTTCTTCTGCTTTTATTGCCCATCTAAGTTATTCTTTCTTTCTTATTCATTCATGCCATAAGCAACTATATTGTACCTACTGCTAGGACACATCCATCCCTCTTTTGAGTTCTGCATTCAAATATTTTTATTTTTTTCCTCATCCAAAGACAAATTAGTGATCTGTAATCAGCAAAGTTTCCTGAAAACTTGTCACGATGCTCTTTTAAAGGAATGCCAAGGAGGTGCCGCCTTAGATGTTAAATTTGGTGTCACCATTGATGGAAAACCTAAATCCAGATCCCGCATTCATCCTTAACCAGAATCGTTCCTGAGCACAATCTCTCTCTGAACTTTATTTCCTGGGGACTGTTTCTGCTCTTATTCAAAACATTTCCTTGAATGTCTCTGGAGAAGCAACAGCCAGATCTATTTACCACTTCCCAAAGAACAACTCTTGAAGGCCCTTTTGCGAGGCAGTGCCTCCCTAACGCAGCCCCCTCTGCTAATCAGCGCTGAACTTCGGGGGAAGGCGTTTGTTTTGTTTTATCCCCGCGGTTTGAGGAGGCTCAGCTCTGACACGCTCGGTTTGCACACCCATTCTTTCCTTTGAAGGGAATCTCTATGGCTGCCCCATTGATCTCCTGTTTTTGTTATGATCACTGAAAGTTTTCCAGAGTGCGTTGCAAGTCCTATTGCTGGCTGATTTCTGATAAAACAAAACCGCAGCGAGCTGCGCTGGGAAAAAGAGAATAGGTGATAAAGAGAATATTATGTTTCATTAGATGGTAAGAAGATATGGCAGCTTCAAAGATGAAACCAAGATCATTATGTGAGCTTCTTTTGTTAAATAAATGATGCTTAGAAGAACAGAAATGGGACTCAGAATTTAAAAGCAGATAGTATAAAAGTGCGGTAATTTGTTACAGAAATATATTATACAAAACTCTATATTATTTATTTCTTTACGATCTCAAACTGGGTAAATGGGATATTTTGAGAAAATAAATTGTGCCTTCTAGACTGAAGTCCATGTGAAGATTACTGGCCTGAGCTTCTTTGATCTACCTTCATCCTCATCCAGCACCTTGTTTTTTTTAAGTCAGAAGTTATCAACTTCAGCTATATTGCTGTATGGATTTTTAATTTCTTTTTCAAAAGCAAAAATTGCCTACACAGATATTTGCAAAATAGCATACAATTTAAAGCTGACCTATCGACAGTTTCTTCTCTTTCATTGTGTTGGGAAGTTTCTGGCAGAGTGAGTGACTAAGGAAAGCAATGCCTGAACATAAGGAAGGTCAGCAAATCCACACAGTTCTTTCAATAAAATCGAGTAAGGTTTACTATGAGTTAATAAAAACCTATGTATGCTGTACCTGCACATTGCTGTACGTGCAAATATACAGGTAAAATATGAAATAATAGATGAAAGCAGCACCTGGGCACTGAAGTAATTGATTTAAGTTAAGAGAAGCATGTTGTATGATTTCTTTTTTGAAAAGGAAATATAAAATTGGTACTTAAAATTCCAACAGTATTCAGAAATCCAGGATACTCAGGATAAGCCAGATCTGTGTCCCTCCAGCACAGGGAAAGGGAAGGTAGGAATTCGCTTTACCACAATGACAAAAACAACCAATATTTTTTTCCTGCTGAGCCCTGTATGAGCTGGAAGGATGAGAGTGTCCCCAATTAATTTTGTCCTTCGTTCCCTGACAGAAGGTCCCACGCTCTCATTCCAGCTGATCAACTGCTTAATGTTCTGCATCAGAACCTGGAGCAGCCATCAGCACCACGGAGAGCTTCAAATAGCTTTGGTCAATCGATGTAAAACACGACCAAATATTAATTACTGCAGTTAGCCTGCCTAAAACGTACTAAACTCTCAGAAAAAAAATTGTATTTTGCTATTATTATTGATGTGCTGGTTTAGAGTCCTCAAAGGCTAACGCGGTGATTTTTAAACCAGATTGTATTCTCGTACACAACACTACATCATTTTAAATATCCCAGATTTATCTTCTTTGAAAAGGGATTCACCTAAAATATAAACCTACAAGTGTGCCCTCAACCACTTTAAAATTATTTTTAAAAGTGTCTCAAAAATCAAGTTTTAACAGACCAGATTTCCTGTTAGAACAAATCCAAACTAAACCCCATAAGTACAACAAAAATCACAACAAGCCTGTAGACAGATAAGGTTCAGTAGAGCAAAGCTTAATCTAAAGAAGTGGATGTTTACCCTGACAGTTTCTTTCTTCCCTTGCTGTTTTTTCTTCTATTTTTCTATTATTTTAGGAATTCTATCCTCCTCAGTCTTGTCAGAAAAACCACTCCTATCAAAGCTGTATTTCTATGTCTGCATATTCCTCTCTAGCTATGTTTGGTACCTCTCCATATGACAACTTTTGTTTCACCATTATTAAAAATGTAATAAAAATTGTAAATTAATTAGTTGTTGCTGAAATTCGGGATAGCATTTTATTGTATTTGAGAGTCACACATCTCAAACTCAGCACCCGTCTGCAACAAGTTTGGCAAATGGGAAAATGGGATCACCTCTTCTCACCTTTGCACTAATTATCTTCTGTTTAAAACCATCTAATCCCTGGGAAGATTTTTAATAGTTTCCTATTTTATTTGGAGTCAGGTACAGGTAATTAGGAGTATAATTGTACCTTGATTTCTTTTCCGTGTTGGCCAAAAATTCCAGGGAAAACACATACAAATAATGTTATTTGAAACCAGGCAATTTCTGCTGGGTGGTGATGTCCTGAGTAACTGTCCCAAATTATTCAGAACTTGGGATCTGCTGGATATGGCTGAATGTAACTAAAGGTTAAGAGGAAAAACTAATAAAATGTAAAAAACTGAATGGCCAAAGGATTTTTTTCCCTCTGATGCAAGATACGTAAGAGCAAATTTTGTAAATTTTTCTTGAACTGAGGAAGAGAACGGAAGGTGAAGGAGCTGGAACGATTCTTTGTGCCAGCAAACTCCTAAATAACACCCACTTCAGCATGGACAATTCACTCTGCTACCCCTGAACAGTACACATTACAGCTGTAATACAGAAAAATCCACTAAAGCAACAAAAGCAACAGAATTAAGTTTGAAACCTTTATCTGCGTGTGCCAGGAATTTCACAAAGCTGCAACAGACCTGTAGTTTTTAAAAAGGATTTCTTACTGGTTGTGAAATATTCACAGAAATCGTGATAATTTTAAAACAATTCATCCCTTCAAAAAAAAAAAAAACACAAAACCAAAAACCAACCACCAAAAATATGTTAGGCTTATTCTGTTTTATGGGCTTGACTGGATAGCTAACGAAGAAAAACCATGCTGAAATCCTTGTTCATCCCAGCTCCCCACGAGGGAAAAAAAAAAGGCATAAAAGAGCTCAGAGCACTTAAAACGTGACTTAGTCTGCTTTTAGGTATTTTAATTGCAGTCCTTAAAACCTTGCTCAGCAGCTCTGTAGACATCTGAAGTTCAGAAGTCATTTTCTTAGGAAATTACGGTTCTGCCCCTGCAAATACCTAAAAAATATCTGAGCTTGGATTGCGCTTGGCTCCTCAGCTGGCGCCAAATCCTTGGCGCGGCTGTCCCTGACTCAGTGAAGGGGCAGTGGCTGCGCTCCTGCCGCAGTTTTGGGGGCTGACTTTGCTCAAAGACTGTCCTCCAGCTGAGTCTGAGCTGAATCTCCATCCCCACTCCAGCCTGGGGGAAGCCGAACGCGAAGCCTTCCGTGGAAAGGGAAAGCGCGCACGGCTCTCGCTGCTTCTGCTCTCTCTATGCACGCGCCTTCCCAAGAAGCTGAAAAATACTCCTGGAAAGAAAAGGAAGCAGAACGCTGCTGCCACAAACGATGTGTACAGCATCTGGAGAGATGGGAGAGGAGTTTTTTATCTCAGCTGATGAGTGTTCTTATCTCGGACGGAACAGAGAAGCAGAAAAGGAAGAGGCTGCGCTATGACACGGTCTAAGAAGTTTTGTTCCACGCATGGCTTTGGAAATACTGAAAAAATTTGAGCACAGATTCATGGTATCATGCACATATTTCAGAGATATTTGGTGTGCAGAGAGAAATTAGAAACCCATGGGACGAGTGAAATGGAGAATTCCCTTAACTGTTGTAATCTGTTAAGTCTTGCCCTTGTAAATTGACAGAAAACTCTTATAAGTAGCTATTAATTCATTGAAATTTAGCTAGTCCACAGTGTAGTAACTAAGAAAAGTCACTGGGCAAACTGATTTTCAGAAGCCAAAGAAAATAAAATCACTTCTCATAAACAATTCAGCAAGAACAGAACATTTTCGTGTTGCCTCAAGTTACCAGCTGAACAAAACCACACTCTGCAACTCCTTTAACACATCTCGGTTGTGGTGTTTGCCTTCAGAAAACAGCAGATAAGATGCATGGATATTTTTCAGAAGCTGAATCTTGTTATCATTTTTATAAGGTCACATACTGAACACAGGAAATTGAAAACCCTGTGGAGGAAAATATTGTTGCAGGTGTGCTGATTCTAATGTAGGTTTTGTTTGGTTCTCTTTCGTTTTTGTTATTTCAGAATTGATTTGACTTTCTCCTAATACTTTATTCTTGAAAATATAACCTTTTCCTTTAGAGCTGTTGCTGTTTGAGTTGCTTGGTATCTTACAAACCACACTCAGATCTGTTTCATCTGAGGTTCAAATTCAAATAGGGAGAATGTTGTCTAACTCTGAGCCCTGTAATGCCTCTGATACAAAACACCTTCACTGCTAAAACTGGATGAGACTCAGGATTAGAATTTCCTCTAAAGTCCATCGAAAGAAAAATATTTTAATCTTTTTTGACTTAGCTTTATTGTTTCACTGCTTTGTTTCCTCTTCACTGCCTCAAAAATTACTGTGCTATGATCGAACTTCAGTTTTCTGCAAAATGGGTTTGCTATATACATATGTATCCTGCAAAACTGTTTATATCCATTTATAATCACTGAGGAGAATTGAGAAGTGTCCTTCACTTACAATCGAGAACCGTGCATTTGCCCCAGAAGAGCAGTGGCTGTTTGGATATTTTTGTTACTCATATTTCAGTCATGTTATTTGAACTAACACAGATAAACTCGTGACCCTAATGTGACTGAACGTGTATGAGTCACCAAAGGCAGAGGAACCCACAGTTCTCAAGTAAAAAAAATAGACGAGTAAACATCAATAATTAAACATTTCTAACTTTCAATGGAGTGTTTGCTTTTCCTTTTATAAATGCAAATTAACTTCTTTGTGGAATGAGATATCATCTTTTCATCTTGGGATCAGGCCTGGAGAGCGAGGACCTGACACCATTTTCCGGCACCTAAAGGGACTGTAGGGAACTGAGCACATCCTACACCCCTTTCAAACAACGCAAAAATTACTCAACCTAATTTAATGTCCATTTATTACCCCTCTCCATAACTCTCTCCAAGGAGTGTGAACTAACAGAAAGGGTATTTATAATGGATGATAAAGTTATGATCAATACTCATGCAAAATTTAGCATCTGATTTAAAACTGTTTGATAGAATGCAAAAAAAAAAAGGTGAATAATACATGAAGTTCCTCCTCCATGAGTGCTGCTTCACACCCTTGAAGATGTAAAACGTGTTCATTTAAAACATAACCCACAAGTATTGCAAAGATTTTAGCCTTAAAGAGTTCAGATAAAGTGAGAAACCAAGCAGCCCAGAAGCAGAGTTAAAAGGAATGAGAATCCCACATTGGAAGAAAAACTGCTCATGCTCTTCCATGATAAACCTTTGACAGGGGTGGTTTTAAATATAGAGCATGGGGACAGGCAGCCCTGAGCACAGGAATCCTGCTCTCCTGCAGGTTCTGAAATTATTAATGAGCTGCAGGGCTCAGTCTGTTATTGAATTAATTATAATTAATCAAATTTGCCTGACGCCAGTGAAAGGCAACCAATATCTGGATGGGTACAGCTGTTTATCACTTTGATGTGCAGTTTGGGTTTTCTGCTCCTTTGGGACATTCAGCTGACCCAATACTAGTCAAGATAGATATTTTTAGGCATTTTTAGGTCTTTTCTCTAGTTCCTGAAGAGAAACAAACCTCTCCAGAAGTCAGGTTTTCTCCCCGCATTAGATTATTCATTTTGGACCCTTTGGGATGAGTTCTCTTCTAGATTTTCATCAGTTCTGCGTGAGGTATTAAGAAGGAGCTTAGACAACTGTCTCAGACTAGTTCAGATCATTTGTACGAGGTGAGATGTGAAAAAAAATAGAATTTGTCAACCTATTTTAAACAAAACCTTTTCTCACGCCTTAATTTTAAAAACAAACTGCATTCAATAGAAATCCCACCAAACAACATTAATTGTGCAATTCCAGGGGCGTTTTTTCTCCCTTTTCACAGTCCTTTATGAACACCAATCATTTGAAATGCAGGAAGTAAGAATAAAACAAATGAGACAATAGGGGAACTGGTCTTGATTTAGGCACTGCCTTGGAGAAAGCTCCTCCAACAGCCACAGACTGTCAGAAAATACATCCTGTAAGTGCTTTTTCAGGTTAGACAGAATAAGTCCATTTTATCCTTTCAATATAATGCTATTTCTTCCAATAATGATAGCTGTGGCAATTTCTATCTTCCATCCTGTTATTGAAGGAGGATTAAGATATTTCTAATGTCATACAAGTACTCCTTGGGAAAGAGTGATGGTTATTAAAAAAAGTGCTCTAAAATTAGACGATTCAAAGGTGTCAGGATCCACGTCTAACAGACAAGTTTAGCAGGCAAGGACTGGGGGATGCTGAGCTGCTACTGGTCCAGACATCTCCTCAAATGGAAGCAATTTTCTTTGAGGACAGAAAAAAGAAATAATCACGGAACAAAAATACCACAGAATATTGACCTTCAGCTCTCTGTCAGGTTTGGTTGATTGGATGAATATAGTCCAGGAAAGATTTAACAAAATCTTACACTTCATCTTCTTTCGCACAGGGAAGACAGTGAAGTGATAACTCCACCATTTTACCAATTTTTGCAGTTATAATATCAGTTGCTTACTCTACTTTTTTTTTTTTTTTTTTTTTTTTTTTTTTTTTTTTTTTGTGGATACTGGTGTNNTTTTTTTTTTTTTTGGTATGGAAATGGAATGGGCTTTTTGTTTCCAGTTTGTAATTTGTTTGAGGTATTAAGCAGATTTGTTCCTTACAGATTTGTTCTGTTAAAGTCAAAGCTTTTGCATCTTCCTGAAACTGGATAACATTACAATGAGCTAAAAACTAAGTTGCTTGGTACTTCAAATGCTAAATAAATGGCATTTGTATGGCTCCAGTGAATGCTGAGCTGTCTGCCAGCGCCACCACTCAGCTTTCATTAATGTAAATCATTGCTTGGAAAGCTGCTGAGAAATTCAATTGTCCTCTGAAAGCTGGGAGGTGCATCCTGTAAAGGTGAGAACGACAAGGTCGTTGTCAACACGCACTGGAAGCACATTTTGAAGAACGTACTTCACCTCAGGACAGAGGGCAGAGCTGCTGCCTTTTCCCTGGTTCAACAGCTGGGCAAGGAAGGCAGGAGCATCCCTGGCATGGCCCCTCCTAAGCTGGAAGCCAGCAGGAGGCAGGAGGGGGTGTGAACAGCTCGGCTTGGTGTGCTGCGTGGGGGATCCTCGGGCCTTATCAGGCGCTGTTTGCTTTTCACACACTCGATTTGATGGTAGGAGAGCACAAGGCAGAGTCCCCTGGAGTCTCAAGGGCACTGTTTGTCATAAATATTTAACTGCTGTGGGCCGAGCCTTGGCATTTCTAGAGAGGTACAATTCTCTTTGAGCTCGGTGTCATGAAGGACTCAGGACTGGACTCTTCACTAATACCGGTTTTAACCTCTAGCAGCTGGAGCTTCTCTCTGCTGCCCCACAGCAGCACCAGTGCGATTATAACGCACCCCACGACGCAGTTCACGTTTATTTTAATGTGTTACCAACTGCCTTTAGAAATAAAACAACCCCCCCCATCAGGTCCTGCACAGCTTGCTAATCACACAAGAACACCCAAAGATTCATGGAAATTTCTGTTTCACGGGCGCAGAATAATGGAGCATCACCAGCCACGGCATAAATACGTGCATAATGATGTTTTATCTTTTGTATACAGCGAGGCTCCGTTCATTATCTCCCCACAAACATTTTTGATTGTACAGTCTGACTAACGCATTTCTCTAGCAATGCTGCCGTGGATTTCCGTGCAGAAGTGTGTGTCTGTCGCAGAAAGAGAATCTCTCAGGCTTTTTCAAATGCGAGAGATTCACTTCAGTTCACCAGAAGAAGCTAACTCAGGTTTAATAAACACTTAGATACCCGAGCACTGGGTTCAGCTCAAGTTCTGTGTAGCTACAGCCTGAAATATTTATAGCTGATATTCAGAATTTCCCCCACATTTATACCCTGCTATTTGAAAGATGTTTACATTTTCAAAGAAAACAGTGCTACCCGTGTTGAAGATCTATTCAACACATAAAAGAATAAATTTCCCAAGCTGCTGCTGGAAACATGACTGACAGAAGAACAAGTACATTCCAGAAATCTAAAGAGACAAATTTTCATAGAACTATTCAAGAAGCAAAATGAGTGACCAGAACTATATATAAAATATATATATTTTTTTTTTAACAGAGATAATATTTGCAAACTTTTCTTAGCTACAGATGAAATAGCAGAACACCAAGGCCGATAGAGGTGTGTAGGATTCGTTTCTTTAAAACCAGAGTATTTTAAATAGTACATGTGGCTCAGACAAATTGAAAATATGAATCCATGCTAATACTTTCTCACTCGTAAAATTTTGGGTATTATACGTTGAGACTTGCAATGCCAACTGGGACTTTTCAAAACAACAGAGAGATGATTAAAAAAAAAAAAAAACAACAAAAAGCAAGATTTACCCTCTCCTATCGTTCACTCACCAAAAATTTGCTTTTTAATGAGTTTCTGGCAGTGATGGAATCAACACAGGGGTGGAACTCTAACTATACATGAGAAATTCTGACAGATATAAAGCCTTGCCTTTCTCCATCCCTCTTTTCCCCTACAACAGCCTCTCTTCTCAGCATTCATTTGATTTCCCCACGTCCTCTGTTAATCACAGCTCTCCACTGCACTTTGTTTCTTTTACCCTTCCAACCACACAAGTCCATAAATACCTTCCACATTTCTCCCTCCCCACTGGCGCCACAATTTGATCACAGGCATTGATCCCACAGGGTGAAAATTCAGTCTGATCAGATCCTTTTATTCCTCCCCTACTGGAATCAACTCACATCACTCCAGAGCTTCTCAATGCCTCTCAGAAATTTTGTCTTTTTCCCAGCTAAATTGGCATTTACTACTTGTTTCCTGGTTTTCAAATAGCCACATGACACGTGAAATTGGCTAATAAATAGTATTTGAACTTCTGCTAAATAGGGGGAAAACACCTTGTGTAAACATCTGCTTTCTGTAGGTTTTTGATGAGTTTGATTTGAACTATTTTGTCACATTGCAGTAATGAGAAATCCTGAAAAAGTCAAATATTTTGCTTTATAAGACAGTTGCAAAAGTGGGCTTGATGATTTTGTCACATCTCCATGTATAATGGATGACGAACTGCACTCTGCATTTAATACAAACTACATTTTTAAAGGAATTATAAAGTGTTTATGGAATTGCAGCTCCCTATTAGTCAAATTCATTCGTTAATCCCCTTTCGCTAAGCAGTGTTTGTTAATCAGTACAAGTGAGCACAGTCACATTGTACGTTAAAACTCATTTAAAAAGCGAATGCTTTCAAAACAATATTTGATTTAGTAAGAGGAATCCTCATGAATCCATCAGGATTTCCTGTGTAATCAGAAATCCAAGAGAAAGGAAGTAGGAACTAAAATCTAAAAGAAAGGTGAAAGTAAACACTCATGGAAGAATATTTTATAAGGTGTGAACGTCAACTTCTTCAGCCTGGCAGACCTTGTTCTTCCCATCGCTTTATGTGGGTTCGGGGCTGTGCCCCACGGATTTCCCTGTAAGGAGGAAAGTCCCTTTCAAGGGCTGCCTGTGCTGGGGGACCATTTATTATCCTTTTTTTGCCCTGCTCTCCTCTGGCAGGGGAGAGTTCTGGCTGGAGGACGGGTTGAAGGAAAGCAGGAGGCTTCAGCGAGCTCCCAAAGCTGCTCTGCTCCGCATTTCCTTTGTTCTTTCACTCATCCTGCTCCCTTTCTCCCCTCCAGGGAGGGGCCACGAGCTGCAGGAGCAGATGTTCCTAATTTCTCCAGGCACTTCACACTGATACTCAGAGCTTTACTTCCCAGCTAAGCAACGAGAAGGGTTGGTGGATCTCTCAGGAGTAGCAGGATTCTCCAGAGGGGCTGATATATATAAATATACGTGTTTAACAACCCAAAAACTCCATAGTCTGCAGTAAAATATAAACAGCAAAATCAGTGCCGCAGACTACTGATGAAATATATTATTAAGAACACGTAGCTAAGGAACATATTTACCCATTTTTCTAAAAACATAAGTAAAATTGAAATTTACTGCATGAAACCTATGTGTAAAACTCTCACACAGTTTAAAAACATCCTCCAAACAAATGCTCAAAGTTATTTTAACAGATTTTCTAAAGCAATATGTATAAAGAATTTCAATCCAGTTTGAATCCCGATTCCATTTCCCTCCCTAACTTGTCTTTCTTCACCTACTTCTTTATCCCTCACGGTCCCAATGAGTGAATTTTCCTTTAATCCAGAAAAACACACAAAGCAGAACATACATCCTAACTTAACAGTGCACCCAGCTGCAAATTTTCAGGTTTAAAAGACAAAAAAGCAATTCCAAAAACTGACTTTCTGTTTTCCTCCAGGATTTATTCACCCTGAACCGTGACATTACAGGATAAACACAGCGAGGTTCTGGTCCTGCTTAGCCAGCCCTAGCAGAGAACACTCACTCACACTTGAGAAGTCCTTAGAAAAAAATTCAGCTTGGCAAAATCAGAGTCTTAAAAGCTGAGGAAATGCCCATTCTCTTCTAAATCAGGGTTTCTACAGCAGGGTAGACTTTCATTAATTTTAAATGGGAATAAGAGCTCACTATCTAGATATATAATTTAAAAAATACCTGAGAAAGGACCACTGAAAACTCGTTTGTGTTGGAGCTGCTGGATGTATTTCCTTCCCTTCCCCTCCAGGAGGGTTTTATGGGATTGAGCAGGTTTTTGTGGTTGGGTTGGAGACACTCAGGTGAGGGGGATATTCTTGTGCTCCTGTAAAACAAGTGCAATCACAGAGATTGTGAGTCTGGAGCTCCCAGAAACTGCAACTTAATAATTCTTGAAATTAACATAATTACTTCAAATTAAGAAGCATTAGAATAATATTACGCTGGCTAATAGGTGACCCAGCAAAATTACAAGAAAACCTGAATGGAGCTACTTTGAATAAAGTCAATAATAAAAGAGATTTCTCCAAAAACTACCCTAAGCCTTCTAGCCCCCTTAGCTAACTTAATTATTGGAGCAGATGTGGAGAAAGGTTATTAGAAAAAAGAAAAGACAACACTTTAGAGAGGTCTTCTTTCTCTTTTCTTTTTTTCTTGCTCTTTTTCTTTAATCTACAATTGTCTAGCTCTAAGAATGAATTCAGATGGTAGAAGGTTTTCAGTTTCTTTGACAATATATCTAAATGAACAGATCAATATCTTACAAATAAAATAAAATAAATAAAATAAAATGCCTTGCCAGCCATCTCTGCATTGCTGTAAGTAGGCATCTCAGAGGCTGCAGTGAGCTTTCCACTCTAAACTGAAATATTTAGTTTTAGGGTTTGTATTGTCAAGCACCAGGTCTCGTGGTAAAATTTCTTATGAGAGAAATAATCTGTATCCCTTCTGACAAGGAACAAACAGCACAGACACAGAATGTGGTATCATATCCCAAAGGGATGACAAATTTATTCTCTGTAAATTTCTTTCTTTAATTTTATTTTATCAAGAATTGCAATTTCCAAATCATTTATCTGAACAGACAAGTTATTAAAAAAACAACATAAAGTAAAATTAACAGAAAAAAGACTTTCTTAAAAAATCACCAAAAAAAAGCTGTATAGTTTTATGTTTTTTTTATCTCGTATTTAATACCTTTTGTACGCCTGAGCAAAGCAATGGAGTGTGTTCTGGGGGGGAAAACAACAGTGTGAATAAAACATCTTGAATATGAGAAAAGGCCATTGGGCCTAAAGGGGATTGGCCTCGCAGAGCTCGTGCTCCCCCAGGATGGTGCCCGGTCGCCTCCCGAGCCGCCGCGGACTCTTCTGCCCCCCTGCGCCGTCCCGGCCGTGCCCACGAGCGGAGCGAACAGCTCAGATGCTCACTCAGATGGCTCCGATGCTCTGAAATTCTCGTTCCTCAGCTCCAGTCCACGCCGCCATCCCTCCAGTTTGCAGCGGGGTTGCACTGCCCAGGGGTGTTTGTTGCACTGCCCAGGGGTGTTTGTTGCACTGCCCAGGGGTGTTCGTTTCACCGACGCTGCTCAGACCTGAACAAACTTCAGTTGGCTTCTTATTTTCTGACCACCTCCACTGGAAGTTCGTCTTGTCGTTATTTCTCCCTCCACATTTGACCCATCTGCTTGAAGAATTCCACCCAACTGCTCTTTCCTGGGGTCATAACGGGCCTTGACTCCCCTTCAGCTCTCCAGAGGTGCTGCTGGAACCAAAATTGGAATAATCCCAGGGCCTGAGGGCACAGTAAGAAATTAGGGATTGTATTCAGCATATTCCTGACTGAGTGCTGTAGGTTCACACCCCTGAAATGCAGTTAAACCACTGGGTTTTAGCAGATATTTTACCACCAGAAAAGAAGCTGCTACATTTCCCCATCTTCATGGCATAAATTACTTTCTTCCGAGTGAGCACGTACTTGTGCAGCTTCTTCTTTATTTTATAATAACTCATTTGTAGAGCTAAGTCTAAAATGGTCAAAATGTTACACATAAATATAAGAGAGATACATAAAATTACTTTTCCCTGTCTGCTTCAGCTGGGAATTTCATGCCAATCTGCTGCTGGCCAATATCCTCCCACAGATTGCATTTGTGGTAAAGTGGATCTTATATTTCCACAGCTGCAATAAATTGGTTTTGTCCAAGCCATTTTCTATATCTTTAAACTCTCCCTAAACATCCCAACCAACTACATCTGTGGTTTTCCTTTGCAATTTAAAAAAATAAAAATAAATAAATAAAAAAAAGGATCTGAGTAACAGTTTGAACTGAAAAAAGGACTGAATTTTAATCTAAACAGGTGTTTTTTGAATTATAAACTGTGAAAGAAAACTTAGCAATGTAATTAAATCCAAATTATCCAATTTCATGCCTATTAATACTATGAAGTCGAATTGTTTCTTAATCTACTTTGAAGGGTTGTTTTGATATTCAAATTGCCACTACAGAAAAAATGTGGGAGTTTAGTAAGATATCAAGTGGACTTCTGCTGAGCTACCAGAATTCACAGGCATCTTGTGACTGGGAATGTGGAATACTCAGCATTTTGCAGGGAGCTTGGATTCCTGGAAGCATTTCTCAGCTGATGAGACTCTAATGAAAATAATAAATATTTAGAACACGCATATAGGAAAATTTTTTATAAATATAGCCCAGTGATTAAAGGCAAGATGTTTGCACTTATTTGACAACTGAAAAGTTCCTGCTCTGTGTGCAGCCTTCGGAAGTCAGACACGGCTGGAATAGCAAGAGTCGTTGGATTATTCCAGAAATAGCAGTGGCTAAATAGGCTGCAGTAGCAGTTTAGTCACGTTTTCAAACGTGAATTTTAACTGAACAAAAATGTCTTGAAATAGAAATAACTGGATAAAATTTCTGAAGGACAGAAAGAAGATTTTATGGCCTTTGGCCACACTACATTAAACTTTCTAATAATAAACATAATGCAACGACTCTCCCTGTGCAATCACAAGCATCCGAGGTACCAGAGGGGTGGGGTGCAGGAACTCTGACCTCCTTTTAAGCCCAGTTATCCTTAAATTGTTAAATGATTGAATTGTTCACCTTCGAGCATCTTGAAAATTCTGTGTAATAAGCAAATTGCTTGATACCTACAGCACCCACCACAGACAATGATCTGTGACAGCTTTGCACAAGCGCCTCAACACCAGCACACATTTCCTCTGTGCAGGAAATTCTAGATGTGTTACAAAAACTTGGCGTAGAAATTTTAATTCTTAAAATCTGGGATTTTTTCCTACGGAGGAAGCAAATTCTCGGTTGTAGAATGCGAGATGCTGCAAGAGTGAGATCCGTCATCCCGGTAAAATACATCTGACCAAGATTAACTTCTGAGTTAATTTAAGATTTGCAGCTTGAGACAAGTGCAATACCCTTATCTGCAGGTTATATCTAGGAGTTTTATTAAAGAATTCAGTCAGCTCAACACCTCCTAAAAGGTAAGCCAAAATTTACATTTTCAGCTGGGGTACGTACAAGGAAAGCAAACATCCTTGCCTGAATAATTTGACTTTTTGTTCTTCATTTCACAAGTCTCAAAGGTTATTCAAATCCTATTTATCTTCAGAATATCCACCTAGGTAGGTAAAATATAAATGTTTAATTTATTGTGCTGTCATTTCCTAACAGTACCAAAGTTGACAGCACCGGAGAAACACAAGTCCAGAGCAGATGAGCAAGTAGGAAAAATAAGGATTTATTGCTTTAACCAAAGTTAGAGTTACGAGGTTAAAAAGAGACTAATGGAGCATGACAAGAGCCACACAGTGAGGAAAAAGTTACGTGGGAAGTTTTCAAAATCCTCTGGAAGTGATGCTGTCATTTCTACTGCCCTTTTTGGATGTGTGGCTGAGGGCACAAGGCAGACAGGCAACGCCAGGCCACACCTCTGCTCCCCTTGGCTCTGGTGAGATCATCAGCACCAACAATTCCACGCATAGAGGGAAATCGCTGCTCAGAACAGCTCTTCTGATGCATAAATTCTCAGAGGAAAACCAGCTTACCCCGATTTACAACTCTCTATCAACATGCTTCTCATTTGCACCAGTACTGAAATGAATCACAGTCCGTATTTTTAGAAACCACTTTGCGTGATAGCCAAAAAAACCCCATCCTGATAAAAGCCACTCCTAGCACAAGTGCTGCCACAGGAGAAACCCACCTTGGACAGGAAATGAAATAAAGAGAGAGACAGAGGGAAATGCCACTGCTGGACTCGATATCTCCATAATTGTAAATCCATTCCAGTGGGAATTAAGCCACTATCACTGATATAATTTATAACCTCTGGAGTATTTAACTCATCCTTGGATTTACAAAGACAGCCCAGCACTGCCACGTGTTACACTGGATTCAGGTTTACCTCTGTATTATCTTTGTGATTTTTGACTTGAACAGAGCTTAAAATACTGCATCAGTGATTCTAAGATGCTTAGCAGGCTTTGGAAACCACCCAGCTGCCACTGAATTAAATGGGAGCTGTGGACTTGGACACATTTCCACAGAGGCACTTAGGGAGCTGTATAAAATATGTTTGGAATGGAAACAAGATGCCCAAATGCCTTGTATAACTCAGCTGGAGGCATCTTTCAAAGCTGTGGGCTCCCAACTACATCAAAGCAGTCTGGCAAAGTTTACTGCGTGGTGAACAATATCCACACCTCAGGTAAGGTGCATCATTCCAAATTTCACATCTCTGTAAAGAGAATTGGGAGGGGGAGACCTTCAGGTGACCTGGGCCAGATGTAGCAGCGTTTGCACACGAGGTGTGAAGCTGGAGAAGTGGGGGAGAAGGGCGTGGACACTGAATCCTCCCGGGAATCCCAAGGACGGGAGCCCCTCTCCCGATCCACGGCCAGAGCAGCGTGCAGCATCCTCCACGTTTCATCTCCCTTACTCCCATCCCAAGGTGTAAAGGCCTCACGTGGCCCGTGTTTCATCAGGAAAAAAGGAGCTTCTGAGAAATAAACAAGTGAAGATCTACAGCGCATTGTCTTGAACGAGATAAATTTCATCGAGCTTAGCAGAATTACAGCACTGCAGAGACCGAGGGAATATATTCAAATGTACGGCAGGTTACGTTATAAAAGCTGGATTTAAAATTCTTCAGAGATGAAACTGTTCCTACTTAGTGAATAGCAGCTGCTCTAAATTAATCTATATTGATTAAATTTCCTCTTGCTTCACAAAAAAAAAAATAGCTTTTAATTTAGAACATCACTGTAACATCTCAATTGAAACAATTGCAAGATGAAAGCAACTGCATGATGTCAGCAAATATTATCACCTCCCTAAATCACACTGAAATCAGCCTTCTAGAAACCCAAATGTTCTCTCTCCATCACTTCCTCTGGTGGCTCTCGATGTTCTCTGATCTATGTCTCCAAAGCCAAGCCTATTTTCAGTTTTGTTATCCCTGTGATCCACAGCCCTTCCAGCCCACTTCTCATCTTTCCCATTCCCCACACCCTGCCCTTCCTCAGCCGGCTTTGAGAGGGCCAAAAGAAGGCTCCACATGAGTTGTGCCCATTTTAAATAAGGACATGGATTATTCAGGATACAATCACGGAGCACACTGCAGGTAAATGATGGACGTTCCTGCACACCCTGAGCTGGAAATGGCTCTGACAGGCCACAGAGCCAGGGCTGCTGAATCTGAGCTGGCAGTCAGACACAGCAGGCAGGGACTGCTTGCATCTCCAGGCTGAGCTGCTGGATCAAACACCCAGCAAAACGACCCTAAGAGTAGAATTATCTTATTTTTAGATGCTGTTTTAACAACTTGAACAAAAAGCAAGTCAGCACAGAAATTATTTTGTCTGTGCTCGTGGTGAGCTAACAGGTAGTCGCTGATATATTCAAATGTAATTTATATTTTTTGATGGCTTCAAAGGTATTTTGGGTGTATTATGTCTGATTTTTAAAGAGATCTGCTCACCTGAGTAAAGCAAAGAGAATTTGGCTGCTCATTTCTTAGGCCCTCAGAATGGTCTTGCAGCAAGATGAGTCTTCATCCCACAAAACTGAGACAGTTTCATCTAGAACTGAATTATCCTCTTTTTATAGTCACATTCATACGCTTTTGTTTACACATAATATAGCACTTTGAAATTAAAGATGTTGATTATTCTTGTTTCACATTCAGATGTTCTTAATGTTTTATTTTGCAGTATCTCGGGCGAGTTGATGTATATATTCTAAATGTGAAATAAATAAACAAGCAGACTTGCAGAATTTTCTTTTTATTGCTTTCTGCTTTTATTTGTTGGTATTTTGTTGTGTATAATTCCGTATATCTGACACCAAACTGTACTTGATGTCTCTTTGAAGCTTTAATTGTCAGCTTTTTTTTCCCTTCCAGTTTTTCTGTACTTCATATAGAGTTCATTTCTCTAAACCAGGAACTCCCACTTGCTGAATTTAATATTGTTTTCTAGAAATGTAAAATCACGTCCCACTTACCCCCTTTCAACAATATACAGTGCTATTTTCCCATCATCTGCAATAAAACAGTGAGAGATAACACATAAATAACTATATTAACACTAAACACGTTCATTAAGTGCCTCATTCTGAAAATGTGTTACAGCTGGCCACTTATACTTGGCTGGAAATCAAATAATACAGGACCAGCAGAAAATAAATAGCCGACTCTGATATGATCCTTGGATAAATTATTCCAGGCTAATTTTTGGGCTATTTGCATGCCTGAGATGAGGGAGGCAAAGTCCTCACTCCCTGAACTCGGCCCCCAAAGCCTCATTCCTGGGGTGTAAGTCGGGTGCATAGTGCAGAGCATTAAAACCATGATGGGAAATGGCACAGTTGGTGCAGAACTGAATGGTCCAACAGGACAGCAGCAGCAGTTTCTGTGAGCTGGGACAGCTGACAGAGCTGTATTACATAATGCAGGTATCACTTGTCAGCTCTTATCACTTTGAATTTTCTGCCTAAAACCAAGTGCTGACAAAAGCTCATTCCTTTTAGTCCTGCACTGTCACTTGGGCTGTTGGAGCAGCAGTGAAAATCACTCCACACTCTGGTGATCTGTAGCTTATTTACCCAAGACTTCACAGTTCAATGCACTATTTTTGTTTCAGAACTAAGAAAGCTTCGCAGTGATTTTCCAGTTTAAGAGACTTACAGTGGAATAAGAATGTTTAAAGAAAGGGATAAATTCCAGGGAGACAGCTGGAGGAAAACTTATCTAGAGGCTTCCAAGCCTGTGACTGTAATTTTAGTTTGCTCATTTCTGACTTTATTTGCAGCTACAATACAGTCAATACTGTTCTTACATCACTATTTTTAAGCAGTTCTTTTTCTAATCCCAATCTACATTTTTTATATTTGTGCAGTTCTGTTTTCACTTCTGCCTTTCAGTTTATAGTGCTGTAGTTCCTTCTTGGCCTACTTATTAGTCAAATTGAACAATTTATTAATTACTTTGTTCTTTCAGAAGGCACCATAGTTCCAGTGTTGGCGTGGACCCTAAATTCTGAACCTGAAGCATCAGATACAGGATAATTCTCACATTTTAGCCTTTGTGCAATATAGTGCCATCTAATTGATGTTTCCATGGGTCTAGATTTATTTATAGCTTTCATGTATTGCATAATTAGCAAGTTGGGGCCTCATTTTTTATTCATCTCACTCTAATTTTAGTGTGATTTATTTCATTGGCATCAATGGTGTTACTTCCTCACACATCAATATTAGACTCTGTATTATTAATACATGTATAAATATTGCAAGGATTATTTAATGCATCCAGGGCCGATTCCAGACATGTGCTTCTCATTTGCATGAGAGAAAAGTCACTCCTCAAGTGTTTTCAGCACCTCTGTTTTTATTGCTTGAAGGTGAAAAGGTTTTGTTGTGTTTGTGAGTTTATTCCTCTCAATAAAACGATCGCTTGGTATCAAAGAGAAAAAACCAAACCACCTCAAACCTGTATTTCTTCACGGGATTGAATTCACATAAACAATTTGTTTCATTAGGCATACCTGTTACTAGATCACTGGAGATATTAAAGCATCTAAATCAATTTCTTCAGCAATTCCACATAATATCCTCTTTCAAACGTTAGTGCTTCGCTGAATTACCGGTGTGAGAGCACGAGGCTGAGGGGTTGATTCTAATAACACACAAATGCTTCTGCACTCTGCTGCTCTATCAATTTGAGTCTCCAGGGCTATGGCATTTTGTTTTCTGATTGCCTTTATTTACTGTAGCTTTTTAGATACGTAATCAGGGCAGATCTGCTGCTTACAATAAAAAGCTCTATCAGTGTTTTGTATAGAAATTCTACCCTAAAAATAACAGCATATAAATAGATTTTTAATCTCTGCTCTGATGTTTGTACACACTTATCTTTCTTTTCTTCCATACCTCTAATTAGTTGCAGTTATCTTACTTTCAGTAAGTAGACAAGTGATAATTATAAGAATTCATAGCCTGATGCTAATCTAACATTTGTCAGTTTTACACCAGGTTGCATCACTGACGTTCTCAGCATTAATTCAGGAGACCAAGATCAGGAATTTATTGCTTAATCTACATCACTATCTCAACTCCCACAATTTAAAAAAAATTATAGTTATTTCTTTGAACTAAAGAGATGTGAAATCATCTTGCCTGGTTTAGAATAACATCATTGCTCACTTTGTTGTTCAATATTAGTTATGCTGAGCATAATTAATGAGCTTTCAGTGTCCTCAGGAGAAGATCCCCTCTGTGATGCGTGTTCCTGTAAATTATCCAGTGCCAGGAAAAGCTGGCCAGCCTTGAGGTCAAGTGGCCTGGCCTGTTCATAAAAGTCTTTCTCCCTGTGCATGACCATACTGAAACTGCTTTTTGGGATCACCCTCTGGCCTGTGCTAATTCACCAAGTTGTTCACATGAGGGTTTTTTGGAGGCTTCTCTGGTTCAGGCCCCCACAGAGCAGGCAGCGAGTTCCAGTCGGCTGAACCCGGCCCGGCAGGTTGGTTTGTCAGAGTAGATATAAACTGCAAACCAAAAATGCAGGTGCAAAAACTCCGTGGGAGCCACAGAAAGATGTCAGAAATAGCCCATAAACGACATAAATGGAATTCCACCGAATTCATTCTAGTCCAGCCCTAAGCATGATACACTTACTTGTATTTTCCACAATATTGACAACTCCCATTTTTATTTCTTCCTTCTCACCCCACATTTGCCCCTGTGCAGCTAAAATGTCTTTGGCCCCTCCTGGAGACCCTTGTATAAAGTAACAAAAACTCAAAAATACATCCAAAGCCACTTCTTCCTCACGGGGAACCTCGTGCATGAAGACCTGTCGAGGGTGTTGAAAAAGCTGCTTGGTTTGCAAGGTCCCATCTCTTTTCCTACCAATTTTGGCTGTGCAGATATTCTGTGTCACATCCAGAATATGGGATTGCATCTATTCAATCCCATATTTGGGATATGAATCCCAAATTCATACTGGGGAGAGGCAGGCAAAGGAAGAGGATGGGCAGCTCACACGGCTCTGCTTCTGAGGTCTGTGGCTCTGCTTGTCAAATTTCACCCTGGGATTGTGCCTTCCAACTCTGCACTTTTGCTTTGTACTCTTTCAGGCACCACTTCATCTTCTGTCTGCAAAATTGAAACTTCTTGTTAAAAAAAATGGAAAAGGAAAAGAAAGAAAGAAAAGAAGCAAGGTTCCCATTTTCCTCCCACCAGCACTGATTTAGCATGTCATGAAGGATTATTTTTTCCCACCTTTGGAAGAAGGCCGAATGACCAGAGATGAAGAAAAAGTCATTAATTCTTAAAGGCCAATCAGCCTCTGGCAATTCCATCATTTATTGCTCTTCCTTATTTCTCTCTATTCTCTCTTTTGTGTGGTCTCCTCTCTTGCTTTTTTAACTCCTTTCCTGTCCATTGTTTGGGTTTAAAAAAAGAAACCAAAACAAAACCCAACACGCTCATGCAAAAACTCTGTGGCTTCTGTAAAATACAAATCTATGGTTTAGGCAGACTAAAATCACAGAAATTACGTTATGTAACAGAGCCCTTAGAGCACTTACAGGAAATTGAATTTTGTAGCAGTGCTGTCGGTGCAAAGGCTGCTGCTTTTTTCTCGTGTTTGAACCACAGCGAGGAAGTGAACAGCCTAAAACTTGCCGCTCCTTAAACATCCTTTCCTTCAGGAGTGGCATCCTCTGGTTTGGTGTCCCAGGTGTCCTGTCAGTCACATCCCCCACGAGGGCATCGCTGCTCCATGAACCTGCTGGGGGAAGGGGGGCATGGGGGGCTGCTGCCCTGGCAGGGCCTGGTGTGGCACAAATGGGGGTGCAGCAGCCAGGACCTGCCAGCCAGGTGTGCTCTGTGCCCCCAGCAGCCACTGGGTTAATGGCTGGACTCAATGGTCTTGGAGGTCTTTCCCAAATTTAACGATTCTATGATTGCTCTGCGCTAATAAGGTCACTGAGTAGCTAAAGATTCCCATTTATGCTAATCCAGAAGGACATAGTTATCCTTTTCCCACTCTCCTTTCCTGTCACCGCCATCATTAATTAATTAATTAATTAATCCCAGTATTGCCATGCTCTTGATTTAGATAAACCAGGGAAGCCTCTTGAACTTTCTTCCTGCTTCCCTCCACAGCAAAGACGACGGGATTGAAGCCTGTATTCAATGTTTTCATCCTAAGCAGAGCAGAAATGTCACAGGGCCACAGCAGAACGGGATCTGTGGTTTCAGGTGGCCGTTCACAGAATTGGTTTTATCACTGTTTTGCAAGGCTCCAGCGGGGTCATGTGTACTGGGATTAAGTGGTGGCAACACATTTAATCTTTTTTTTGAACGATTGTTTTGAACTTTCTTTAGCCCCTTCACAGCCAACACAAACTCAGGTGCACCTGGGCTTGTGGGGTTTTTGCATGGGTGGGTTCTCATCAGCCTCCAAGGGGTTTGTGTCCCAGATTTGTGCTGGGATCCAGTGGTTCCACTGCTGTGGGAACAGTTTCTGCTCTTCAAGGAGGTGGCAGAGGAATATTTTTAGTGTTCTCTGAGTAAACACTGGGTCCTAATCAGAGAAAGCTCCTGATCATTTCCCCTCTGGACATGGCAGCAACTCCCATACCTGGGAGCAAGGCAAAGCCATTTCTGGGGCAATTCTCCACTTCCTGCTTTCTGAAGGAATGAATACCTCAAATCTCTCCCTGCTCTAATGAAATGCACACGGCCAGGCAATTACAACACTCGGTTAAACAACCCACTGAAGGCAGTTCTTATTCTTAAGCAAATCTTAATGCTGAAAGCAGACACTAAAGGGAATTAAATATTTTCTTCAACAGAATTCCATTTAACAGTTTCCCCCCATCATTTACCATAGGACAGTTCAAGTGTGCTAACTAAATTGATTTATATTTTTATCTTAGGATCTTCTAATTATTTATTCTCTATTGTCAATTCATAAACCTTTTCCTGATATTAACTTTCTATCCATAAAGTGATATTAACTTTCTATCCATAAAGTTTTAGCCACTCACTCCCAACTAGTATTTAGTACTGAAAACACTTCCAAAGGACTTTTTAGGTGTTAAATAAGTCACTGCAATATAAAAAGCATTTAGTAGGAAAATATTTAGTGGTTTGAACTCCCTCCATTAGCCGCTAACCACTAAAGGTCTAAGAATTCAGACTAATAACTACAATATTCCCCTCTCCTACATTTTCATAAGGAATTCAGTCCATATCAGCTCTCTGACAGACAGAGCACATGCAAATCTATCATAACTGAAAAACACCTCATTTGTTCAACTTGTCAGGTGAACGAGAAGCTTTATGAAACCATTCTCTAATTGTTATTGTTTAATCTATTCAAACTGCTGTGTCAAGGTACTTCTTTTTTTCCCCAGCAATAAGAAACACTGAAATATTGATACCTTGGTTACTTCTCAGTGGATCAGCTTTCAGTGAAACACTTGGTATTTCTTCTGTTATTAGTTTCTGAAATAGGAGGGACTATTAATTAAGCATTCGTTTTATATCAGAATAGGCATTTAACACTATTTTTTGGTAAAAAAGCAAAAACTGGCAGACAAATAACTCATAAATGACACTAATGAGTGCTGGGAGATGGAGTGGAAAGGCTTTAAATGTGTCCCATTATTTAGCAGGATAATTAAGAGCACAGCTCTACCATGGCATTTTATTACAGAAATAGATAAGATCCCATCTTATTGCAAGCAGGTGTTGTAATGAAGCAAAGTGAGATCATTTTTATGATGTTCTTCTGGTCTCAAAAAAAGACTGCAAATTTATATTATGCTCCCTAAATTTGCAAGAGTAACCATGCAGATCTTTGGAAACAAAGGGAACAAAATACAGGGTGTAAAACCACTTCACGTGACCCCCAGAAGAAAAAAAACCATTTATCCTCCCTAAATCTTATAAAGACAATTTGATGTCTTACAGATAACAGTTGGTTTAACTCATTTCAAGTGGGACTTCCTGTACACAAATGGCATCACAGTTCCATAGGAACTACACATCAGACCAGGTTATTCACAGTAAAAACAGGCTTTCTGCTGTTTTGATTCCTTAGGAAGGTGTAATCCTCCATAAATACCACCACCAAACTTTTCTAACACATCTGAAATGATTTCACGCTTTTTTCATTAGTATTTAGTATCAAGTGTTGCAAAATACAAATAACCCACATTCATCTACAAAAGATTTGGCATTAAATTGAGCCAATATTTAAAATGGTGTAATTGTAAGAAGATTTTGGGTTACTGTTCACTGATTATAAAATTCGAGCATGTATACAGAATTTACAGGGGGGAAAAATATAATATTTGATTACCCAGACTACGAGCTGGGCTTCTTTCATCTATCATTGTGGAAAAACATTCTAGTGACACCGAGAAGCCAAATTTTTTGGAGGTTGGGTCTTTCTATTTTAAGATGAAGAGAGAAAGACACTTCAGGTTAAAATAAATGAATATAGATATGAAAGAATGCAATTTCTGACTTTCAAACATAACACCTTGGAGAAGCTTGTCCAGGAAAACAAAAGCCTCTGTGTCCAGAAAATTTTCCAATCCTTATTTTATAAATTTAGCAGTGTTTTTGTGTGGCACAGAGAGGCTAAACATCATCTTTCCCAGGTAGCCACTGTCATCTCTTAGAACAGACTAAAGTTTCAAGGTCATTCTTAGCAATTAATCAAAACTAAGCCTGTCTCAGCCTAGAGACTAAACAAGGTCCGCGAGATTTATGCCAAGAGCTTGGGCTAAAATTAAGCAGAAAAACAAATGGCATCATCCGATTGCAGCTCTGTGGAGCGAAAGCTCTTTGAACCCTGGTGGTGGCAACAACTTTACAAATCCTTTTGGGAAAGCAGAACCTGCACTTGTTATCAATTTATAGGGTTTGTGATTTTCCACTTCTGCTGCTGAACCCTGCAGGGTCAGCAACTATTGATGGACAGCCAGAAAGATTGTGTAGGCCACCAAAATCAGTAATAACTGTACAGAGGGCTGGATATCATCAAACCCCAGAAAACTTTCTGAACCTGCCAAGCACAAACTCGTAGGTTCCTGATAGTTTCCTCCTTTTTTCTCTTTTCCTTTGTGCACAGAGTTTGAGATTCGTTACACGTGAAATCTGAGGAAGTTAGGTGGGGAGATGAAAACAGGAGCGAGATACAGAACGAAAGCAGTGTGGAAATTGAAATTTAAAGCATAGCTAATGTCATTTGGCTGATTTTGCTGCAAACCTATGGGGGAAAGGAAAAAAAAAGAGTAAAGTTCTGCAATATGTAAGAAACTGCTTCTCAAGATGGTCTTGATTTTCTACTCCCCTGCATGGTGAACGCTCTGTAGTTGAAAGAGCTTGAAATTAATCACCTTTACATGGAGATTAAAGAAGAAATGATGAAGCATGATAACCTACAACTTCTTTGGCTTCTTTTTATAGTTGGGGAAATCTGGACTACAAAGGCTGCAGAGATGGGGGGAGGCTCCAGAGGATCGAACACTTCCCCTTTCATCTGGCATTTCAGACAGATATTATGGTGTCATATTTGCCCACTTCTTCCTCCTATACTCACTGTAAATTATTGTTTCTGATTGTCAGCTTAGCTTTTATTAATGTTCTACAGGAAAACCTGCCAGTGGCTTGACTATTTGAGACGTGGAACACACCTGGCACTGAACTGGGATGGAAAAGGCACAATGGTTTTGTTAAGTACGAAAAAGTTTTGGTCGTTTTGAAACCGTTTTACGCTTTATGCCTCTTTACCGACTGAACTCTCCAAGTCGTTTCAGCATGACAGACGCCGGTCTAGGAGATATTGTAATAGAAGAATTTTTAACTTATTTGCTTTTTTTGGAGTAGAGATTCACCTGGAGCCCACGCAGAGAGTGCAGAGGAGCAGTTATTAGCCTGCAGCCCGTGGAGTCTGTTGTGCCTGTGATGGAATTGGGAAATAATCTCCCTGCCTTTGTCTCAGCCCGTGACCTTCTGATTTTTCCTTTTCTCCCCCTGTCCTGTTGAGGAGGAAGACTGGGAGCTGTCCAAGGTCGGCCTGCCACACCTTCCCTTTTTTGACTGCCCTGCCAAACGTTTTCATCGTATATTATTTCATCGTATATTCATCTTATATTATTTCATCTTGATAAATTCACATTGCTTTCAAACCATAACCTTATTATTTTTTTATGATAGATCCCAATAAACTCTTGTTTTCAGGTGTTTAGTGCTTGCAGATCCTCACACCGTAAGGAGAAGCTTTTACCTGTTGCAGCTGGGAGAGAACTCAGGACCACGGCTCTTAATTCTGCTTTGTCACTCACTACACAAAGAAACAAATATCTCTGATTTAAATCTTATGAAAATCGTAAATACGTGTGTGTAACACCCCAGATTCAGGGTGAGTTTTGGAGAACCTTGCACCCTTATCTGTTATTATAATATAAATTCAGCTTGCCGTGCCATTTGAAAGCTTGAACTTGTAATAACTGAGGAGAAATTTTATTGTTTATTTGCAGTTAATTTCTTGCTTCGTACTTTATTGCACGCTGTCTTCTCTGTGTATCCATTAAACTTGTTGTGAGCCACAGAGAAAAGACCAATTTCTGTCTGTGGGGAATAAAGCAGTGTAAAATTCTGCACTTATTAAATTACCACGTATCCTATGTGGTCATTTATTCTTAAAGTAATACTTAGCAATAATGACTTTTTACTAATAAACACCTAATGATTGCCTGAATTAGAAAATTATCCAAATTATCCAGCCTTGCTAGTACAGTAAATTTGCTGAAAGGCATTAACTATTTAAAGCATCAAAACATAACAGAAAACTGACTGCTGGTTTCTGCAATCCTTATTTTTTGTGAGAACTCCTTGCAGTAACACAAGTGGACTAATTTTTCTGACCTTCCTATAGGAAGAATATTGTGGTTCTGAATTAGCCAGGTTTGTGTAAATTACTGATTACAGATTTGCTACATAATTTGCACTTAATTTCTTTGATTGCCAAAGAGTTTAACCTTTGTTTTCTTATTCATAGTTTGAATTCTTCCAGTTCTTCTGTGATGAGGTCAAAATATACCAAAATGGCAAATCAGGATGGGTGTGATTCAAAATACTGAAATATTAGAAAGATGTATATAAATATGCATGTTACAAACAAGGAAAACAAGGATGAAGACAATCTTATACTGTGGAAACCATTTTTAAATAAAAAATACATATTACAGAAGCTTGAGGAAATGGAACAGTCAGAACTGACTCCCACAGTTACTTAATATCAAGGCCCAATCCATTAGCAGGTTCCTCAGCCGTGGCTCATTTCAAACTTCTTTTTCTCCACCCCCTCCTCCCACATCAGTGCCATCATTCCGGCTGATTTATGCACTGAGGAGTCACACTTCATCAGCTTGGATTAATGCCCCAGCTCCTGGGTGCTGTTAGAGGCAGATCCTGGCTCTGTGCATGCCGGAGACCCAGCTGGGGCTGGCACCCGACGTGACAGAGATCAAATCTCTGGACTTCAGCACACATTTTATCCCACGGTCAGAAGCAGAGGAAGAGCACACACGTAAAACCTCACGTCCTAAACTCGCACGAGCAAATCAGAGTTTTCTTTGGCTCCAGTTTCATGAAGATTGAAATTCCTAGCCCGTATGAACAGGGAGGAAGGGAATCAAGGGGGTAATTTCTCCTGCTGCCTCTGAAATCTACAACAACGATGCAGAAATGCAGAAATGCAGTTGTGGGCTCTGGGGAGCCTGTGGGTTCTTGAGGATGTTCTGTTGCATCAACCAGAGGCAGCAAACCAATCTGATATTGGATAAACCAGTATCAGCTGATATATTACAGCAGTGCAAACCCTTCGTTCACAGCTATCAGTAGTGCTCTGCCAGGCGGCACAGCTCTGTAAAAATAGATTTTTTTGTTTAAAGCAACCCTGATTTCAATATTGAGTAACTCAGCTAACTCAATAAGTGAATGAGAAGCTACAATAAAGACTGATGAAGACTTTAGCATCGCTGCAATCACCACGCCTCACGGACATTTTGCTTTTGAATGACTCCTCTAAAAGGTCTGTAAGAACTCTGTCAAGGTCCTTGATGAAAATAATACGAAAGGAACAATCTATGACTGATAACAAATACCTGATTGAGTAACTCTGCAGATTGCTTTAGCAGGGATAGAACATATTTTGGTGAATCTCTAAAGATATTCCAGAAATCTTCCCCAAATATTGTAGTGGAAATGTCCTTTCAGCACACAAAAGACAGGGCACTTTTTTATATTAAAAAATCCAATATTTATCCAGTATTAGAAGACCACACGTGATCAGTTTCTGGTTCAAAATGGAATTCTGAAATCGTGCTCATTTATATCCTTGTTAATTTTTTAATCCTCATCTTGCATTATTTTTCTCTATGGTTGACAGAATTCTTGATGTACGAAAACCACAATTAACGTGTTCTGTAATACTCTATTTCTGCAATACTCTATTTCAGAGGCTCCTAGTTGGGTTTGGAGGATATAAATGAGTGCCACCAATGGGTTAAAAAAGAGTTAGTGATGGAACCAGCAGGAATATGTCTGAAAACATTGAATTTCATTCTTTGGCTCCCCTGTCACAAGGGTGACTGTCTGGAAATGTTTTTAGGCAAATTCATCTTTTACTACAACACCAACAGAACCTGCTGACAGAGTTCAGTGTTTCTAACAGCTCTGAACTTTGTTCTTATGTTTAGATTTCAGTACATTAACATCTTTGAGGTTAATGGATTTCCAAAATAAAACGCTAAAATTGCAGTTTGGTCTCACTCAGTCTGAGGTTGTTAATTCTGCATTGAATTCCTCCATCCTCGCTGATGTTCAAGAACAGAGCTGCTCTCTCCAAATAACCCCCCCATCACTCTAGCCCAAGGTGCCAGAAATGATACATTTTACACAGAAATTCCCCATATTGTCCTGCATTCTTTCAAGTTTTAGTATAATGGCTGTGTTTACTACAAATTTAATAAACTGCCTGATTTTTCTTTTTTTTTTTTTCCTTCAGTTTCCATAGATCTGTGACATTATTTTATCTCAGAATTCCCTCTGGAATACTCACAAGTCACCAGTTCAGAGTCTACACCAAACCTCCTCGCTGCTGGCTCATTCTGTGCTGTTCTCATGTGCATATATTTGATAATTCCTTTCCCCTCTCTGTCCTAAGGTTTCTCATTTTCACTCTTTCTCAGGGGCTTCCTTCCCCCTGCTATCTTTAGGAAATCTGACAAATAGATTCTTTGTAATTGCCATAATTATGTGTGCAAAGCTCATTTTCCAGTTTGTCCAGGTTTCTTTAATACAGAGTGCATTTTGGTCTTTTTCCAGCATACTCAGTATTTTCCCTTATTTCCACCAATGGGAAGGGATTTGCTTCCAACTGTTATTTTTCTCTGATTAGTCACTCCACACCTTCCATCTCTTGGTTATCGACAACAATTTCACTATCACCCCTTTCAATAAACCATTAAAAATGAAATATAAGCAACAAAATAGAAATCTTTGCAATATTTACTGGTGAGACAAAAATCTTTTACTCTCTGCTCTAATTTTTTTTTGTTCTTATGGCCATCACACAGCACCTCAGGAAAAGGGTATGTATTTAATTACATATTTTAATTTATCTTGTAGAAACCAGGGCTTGGAAGAAAGCTGACAGGCAGAAGAGAATCACCCAGATGATGACAAAATGAGAAGAAGCTACCATAGCTTGGGTGAATTTAGCCACAACTAAAAGCAATTGAGGATGCTCGAGAAGAAAATATGGCCAAAATTATTTTTAAACACTGCATTTTTCTGTGATTTGAGTATGACAGGGTGTGTGGAAGATGGAGTTTTATGGGATCTCCTACTGGGAATACTCCCATGCAAAGCTGCCCAGGGCTTTGTGAAGTGCATAAATAGGGTGACAGGTTACAGCTAAATTTAAGGAAAAAAATGTCAACTTAAGCTTAATGCTTTAAATCTCATTACTTACAAGATTTTTGTGTGATGCATCCATAGCTGAGATCAATGGAAATTGCAAGTTCCCTCATTACAGAAGAGGAATTGCTCTTGGTACATCATTTTTCATTAAAATACCCCTAAACTGGAGTGTGTATCCTTCCCAACTGTTTGGCCAGAATATTTATGACACCCCAGTTGAGCTATGGTTTTTGTCGTTTTTTTGCACACAACTTGTGTTGAGAATAAAAAATGAGAAGTTTACACTCTCCCAGGACTATTTTTCTGGAATTCTGTTCTGTGTTCAGTAATTCCAATTGTATGAACAAAAAAAAGACAATTTAAGGGCGCTCTTAAATTTGCTGCTGGTTCACCTGAAGTTTTACACGAAGAGAGGTGACACATCAGGGCAGTGCAGGGTACAGAAAGTGGCATTATATATGGATTTTTACCAGAAAACCCATGGAAACAGAAATGCTGCAGTCCCCAAGCCTGAAGTGCTGATCTCTTCTCCCATTTCCAACAGACTGGGAGATGGTGACACCGGGTCAGCTCATATTTTTATATGTGCTAAAGAAGAGGATTATAAGTGTGCCTGGGGCGCTGCATACAGACATTTTTATAAATTAAAAAGTCTGTAAGTATGAAGTGTTTATCGGTTCTCCCTGCTTGACAGCACAATATTCTTTTTGGGATCCGCTAAATGAATTTTCTCACCTTCTCTGTTGCTGAAATAAACTGCTCTTTACACCTACGACACGCTTTCCACTCCTCTGAAATGGTTTCACACGGCTTGCTGTGGTTGTCTCCCAGCCTGAATCAGGCCCTTTCCTCGCTGTGTGCAGCATCTCACAGCCCCCTCCTCTCTGGGACTCCTGTTTCACCACCGACCCTTGGAGTTTGTAATTCCGTGTTTAATTGATTTAATTTTAATTGGCCCTGATTCCGACATTTCCTGCCGTGAGGACAGAGAATTTCCCTGTTTGCGTTGCCATCGCCGCCTGGCAGCTCCGACCTGCTGCCTCCCAGTCTGTCGACGCTCGCTGCAGTCAGGAGTAAATTCTGTCTACGCTCACTCCTACCCCTGGTAAACCACTAGTAGCACAGACCACAGGAACTCAGCCACAGAGAGATCGTGCGCAGAAATCAACAATAATCAGCTTTCACAGCAATATTTACCCATAACATTTACCCAGACGTTTCGAGGGAATATTTACCCGTAAAATCCTGATGCCCGGAGCTGCTCGGTGGTGCCTGAACTCAGATCCTCGCAGTGGAGTTTGCTGAGATTCCCCTGGATTGTGGGCTTGATGATTCCCCTCGATTCCTGGGCAGACAGAAGGTTTCGTGCCTGGAGAAACAGAAGGGATGAGACTTTGCTGTGCTGCGAGTTTAGTACTACTAAACAAAACAAACCAACCTCATGCTCCTCAATCTATCAATATTAAGACAAAAATGTAAATCAAACCCAAGTGGTCTTTGTGTTTTATTTTATTTGTTACAAATAAAGGAGTTCACAATTGGTTTAGAGGTGGTTGCCAGCTGTACTGGATCATTCTTATCTCCTACCTTTCTCTCGCAGCACTCAGCTATTTTTATAAGGCACAGAGTGTCTCTAGAACATGAGATAGATATGTGTAATATCCTCCACTTGTACGGAGTCTTAGTTGGAAAAAAAAAAAAAAGGTTTAATAAAATAATGATAGCTCAGGAAGCAGACACTGAAGCAGGCAAATATACAAAGAAGTGAAAACTTCTTAAAGTAAATTTTGCTGCCAAAAACAATATGTAAAATGTAACTGGACTCTGAAAGATTTATGGCTTGGCCCAGATTTTCAATCAATGCTCTGAAGAGAAACATTTAGAACAGCTTATTTATAATCTGTTTTTCATTTTTTCCCCAAAAAAATTTAATCAAACAATATCTATAGCTTCCTCTAAAAACCAGAAGTTTGTAGTGATATTCAGCATCTCAAATTCTAGCTGAGGTCTGACAGATCTCACAGTTGTTTAAGTCCCCTGGATATCACTACAAGCTTTTTTGGTGATTTGAAAATCTATGTTATGAATGAAAATTTAAATTTAATACATTAAATCTTAAAACTGAAACCTTAATGTAGAATTGTACTGAGTTTCACACTGTGTTCCTTTCTTGGCACTGGCCACTTAATCCCAAAAAAGCTATTTCTGGATAAGCATGGAATCAACTTTTCGATATCCTGCATAATTGTGTGTTTCATTTATCTACAGACAAAACTTTGATAATTTGTTTTTTAAAAAGACAGCAGAAACTAAAAAGCCATTGCACAAATATCTTTGGGAAGACCAGAGTGCAACAAAGTGCTTTATTTTGTTCTCATTGTACACAGAAGCATAAATAGCTGAAAACTGTTTGAATAAACTGAGTTTCAGACACTTGTACATAAGACCAGCACGAATTAGTTCTTCAAAGATGCTTTCAGGAGTAAAAAATACAAAACATTTTATTACTCAGTTCTGCTTTTTTCAGGCTCTAACATTGTGTGTTGAGTAGTTGAGGAAAGAACTTTATCACCTTAACATTCCACACATTTTTCTAAGGGCAAATTTTAGGGAGAAAGTATTTCAGAAAATCTCAGAACACCAAACAAATTCATGTAAATAGCTTTCAAAGTTATTGTTAAAATGATATTTCCATCTCGGTCATTTAAAGACAGAAACTATTATTGGTCAAAATATTGTATTGAGTTCCAATGGGAAGAGGCTATTTAGAGCAGAACAACATCAAAGTTTTGAAGCAAATGGAATTTTTCAAACTCTCTCCGAGTTTCAATACCCACCTTATTAAATCTCACATTAAGAGTTCAATTTCAGTAAATCTATTTTTTTTTAATATAATTAAAAGCAGTGGCTTTAATGGAAACTAATTTGAATTTCTAAAAATAACAGTTTCCATGAAATGACTATCAATCAATCAATCCCTTGGCGCTAAGAGCCCTACTTTGTCCTGATAGCGTTTCTGGGTTTGTGGGATCCTCGGCTGACTGCCTCTGTTTCCTTAAAGAGCTGCTGGTCAATTATGGAAAAACCTCTTAAAACCAATACTTTCAGTATATTGGCACCTTCAAAAGGTACCATGTGCAAAGAGTGGTTTTCACCTGCCTGATTTTATTCATAAACATATTTACACAAAGGCACTAAAGCCCTGACACAACGGTCTGCTCCGAATTATTAAAGTGACACTGGCATCTTCTGTTTCGAAAGATCACAAATAACCCAATCTCTAGAAAAATCTTAAAATGGAATCTTTACAGATAAAGTGAATACAATATTCAATATTCTGGATACAATATTCAAACAAAAACTGGACTCTGTACCTGCCATAAGAGATTATTTATTTTGCCTTTCCTGTGGAACGGAAGAAAATTGTCCTCATCTTATTTAGACACCAATCACTGATTTCCACAAAAGCACCTCTAAGTCACAGCTGGCCAATCTGATGGTGAGGGCACTGGGAGAGTTCATGAAGTGATCCTCAGAAAGAGCTTAGCCAGGCAGGAAAATCCACCAGGACGCCCTGGGTCCGTGAGACAACCACCTGCTCTTCTGCCGAGAAGTGGAGAGGGCATTTGCCAGGGCTTCAGCCCCCCAGTTACAGCTGCAGGTTTGTTTGTGGTGTCTGCTGCTGTAAATGGAGTACATCTTATTGATATTCATAGCTGAAACTTAGTGGAAGTTAAAAAAAAAACAAAAAATAAGAGCAAACCTTCCTTTCAGAGTTTTTTTTGGACCCGGGTATTAATGACCTGCTTGAGGTAAGTGGAATTCACATTACTGTCTTCATTTCACTGTTTTAGTTTCAGGAGAGGGAAGAGTTTGACCCTGTCTGGGGCAAAAGGGGTTGACCTCAGTGAGTAATTTGATGTTTTACAGCACGATTTACACAGAGCCGTGTCTGAGGCAAATCAAAATGGTGATTTCATACCCGAATGGACCGAGAAAAGCTCAGGAGAGAGGCACAGACTGAGCCATAAAACTGAGGAATTCACTTTGCAGGTGGCTCCTGAGTTAGGGGAAGGTCTGACTGCTCCATCCCTGTGTCACTAAGGCCACCACTGGCAAAGCCAGGCTCCAGCTTGGTTCCACAATGGCGTTGCACAGTGACAACAAAGATTTCCTGCAACTGCCTAACCCCCTTCCGTGTTAAAAGTCTTCCCAAAATCACATTTAGGGTCCTCAAAATCACATTAAGGGTCCTCACAATGTAATATTCTGCCACCAGATGACATTAGATGTGCTTAATTGCGTGTCCCATATATGTCTGTATCAGGGGCAGCTCTGCAGGAAAAAACAAAAATCAAAAAGATCTGTACAGAGGGGATAAGACGGGGTAGTTTTACTTCTTAAATTCAACTTCTGGACACGGTCCTTGGTGAATCTAAACAAATTGTTGTTGAATTTCTCAGAAGTAAAAAAAAAGGAGAATAATCAGACCCAGCTAGAGATGGAATGCTGCACATCGATGCTGTAATCCCAACAGTTATTAAAGATTCTTAGCACTGGAGTCAGCCTGCTCCATCCTTTTATGAGTGCATAGTAACTGTGTCTTGCTACAGACAAGACTATTATGTTTCAAATGCACAATATTTATTCTAATCAACATCAGCAGCCACACATTATTAAAGTGTTCCAGATTTAAACTGAATTAATTTGCTTAAAGCATCTTTTCCAAACAAAATATGGTTAAAATGAGTATTTGGCTTTGGGCTCTGTGTTTGGAAGGCTGCCAGAGACAGTAAAAAGGGATTGCAGAATTTTCCATTTCATTTCCTTACCTCTAAACAGTATTTAAGCCCAGCTTCAAAATAAGGCATGAGATTTTGAGGGAAACTAATTTACCTTTATTTTTTAATTATGTTAAATCGAGGGCATACCTATTATTTCGGGCTTTCAAATAGTCTTTAGGGTCATTAAATAGCTTAATTACAAGCCCGAGTTGCTGAGGGCACCCTTGACTAAGAACAGACATGTTTGGAGTGAGGAAAAGGTCGTGGCTTTTGGACCTGTGAGAGCTCACACGGGATAAAACCCAGCCCAGCTCAGCTGAGAGCAGCTCTGGAGCCTGACCACTCCTCAGCAGATGCCGCAGAGGCACAAACCCGCAGGGACCATCGCTGAGATCCCAGTCCCCCCATAAATCTCTGGAAAGGTCTGGATCAGGTCTCTGATGTACAAAGCTCAATTCTTTGTGCGGAAAGACAATCTCTGCTTGCTGAGGAATTTCCACCTGATTTGGACCAAACTGGCTCTTGTTACTCAGAGGTAGAACGCGTCCTTATATTCCTTATTTTTCCCCCGATCCTGGAAAACCTCAGCACATTCCTCCCCACATGCACACAGCTGCTCTGCAGCTCTTCTGCTTCCTGCACCAGGATGCTCCAGAGATATCAGTCCAGACAATTCCCACAATCTACACACATTAGAAGCCAAATGAGGCCATAAATAATGCATGTTACACTAACTAGCCCATGCTTGGATGTGTGTATCTTGTAAGATCTGCTGCTGCATTTCACATACAAATGTATATCAGCCAGTTTCACAGGACAAATCGGGATGTATTCCTGATGGCATCTCCAAGAGCATTATCAAACTTCAGCGTATTATAATGAGATTCAGCTTGAGACAAAGGAAAAGAATAAAAGGAAAATCGTGTTCCTGGCAGTTACATTTATTGGAATCGTTTCTGCTCCTATCTCTGGTGAATAAACACCTCATGCAGTTACTTTGCATAATGCTAGCAAGATTCTAATAATAATAATATAAAAAAAGTAACATACTTCTGGTTCTATAATAATCAGGTAGTATCAGATATTAGGTGTTAAATCTGGGTAAATTTTAATGCAACAGCAATATTAGCTGTTCCTGTCATGTATAGAATAAGCTTTGCTTCATTACGACTCTGCTGCGAGTTAAAAGATGTCAGATTCTTGTTTCAAAGAAAAAAAAAAGCTTCCGAATAAATTTGTTACCTGGTGCTGCAGCCAACAGCTCTGAAGGGACAGAGAATCCCAAAGTTTCACTTATAAAGCAACCAAGTTTACTCAAGGAGTAGAACAAAAAATTGCTTTTTGGTGGTGCTCTCCTAAATTCTTCTCTGTCAGGAGATTTGTCCTCTCGCTTTCTCTCCCTGTCTTTTCCTAAAGACACAAGGAATGAAAAATGGCAGAGAACCTGAAGGGAAATTCGTCTTCATTTGATGTGCACTGTGTGCTGGTGGCTTGGTGAGATCCTGAAAGGTGCCACCAGAGCCAGCTCCCAGCAGCCTTCCCTTGCTGCCTTCTACTCGCTCAGTTCTCGTGAGTGCGTAAAAGACCTGTACAGGGCAGCTCTGCTGGGGATTTCTGCCCAAGCTGAGGCAATGAAGCAAAGGAAATACGTTAATGCTGAAAGGAAAAGATGAGGCACGAGACAAAGTGTGGAAAGTAAAGACCTCGTCCTCGGTAAAAGTGTTGGGCGTGGTACTTGGTGGGCTTCTGCTGGACGAGATCAAGGCAAGGTTTGGCTTCTGGGAGGTGTTTGGTTGGTTTGTGTGGGATTTCAGAATGGAGCAGAGGAATGGCAGATTCCCTGCTTTTAGCACACTGTTAGGCAAGGTAAAGAGCTAGAGGAAGGTAAGAGTGAACGAGTTCCCTAAGCACACATTTCTCTTAGCTTTTCAGCCCCATTTTTTGTGTGGTTTTTTGGTAAGTATTCAGTGCCCAGTAATCAGTCCAATACACACAGTGAAATGGTCATACTAAAAATCAGACGAAAGATCTCCACCGTGATTTACAGGATACTACAAAAAGTAATTTCTTCCTCTGTAATAACACATTATTCACCTGCAGGGAAAATGTCCTCACATAATCCAAGCAACTGGCTGATGAGCAGCAGTAAATATGCATTTCCTCGGGACAGGATCTCCCATGTCTTTTCCCTGGCCCCTCCTGGTAATAGCAAGAACTCCACGTACTTGAACAAAGCTGAAATGAGACTATTTCAAGGAGATAATTAGTTGCCCTGTATTACTTTTAGGAGATCATTAGAGACCTTTAATATCCTCCAGAACAAAAATGCAGTGAATGCTCTCTAAGGAAAACCCACATTGTTTCCAAGTACTGCTTGCAGTGGTAGAATATCTAATCCACCCTTTCTCAGCAATTAAAAGGTGGATGGAGCTTTGCAAATTACAAACTTGGGGAGTTTCCATGGTCTGGCAGACTCCTGTGATAACTTCCAGACCATTTACCCACTTCAGATTTAAATAAAACATGAGTTATAACCAAACACCTGAGTACACACTGAACTTATTCTATACAAAATGAGAACTAACAAGGCCTTTTGGAGATGCAGACCTCAGTGCACAATTGCAAATATATAGTTACACAATACTATTTATATAGTTCGGAGAACCTTTCAGAGAATCTTTTACTATGAGGTAAAAAGCTATATTAGAAATACGGATAGGTGGAATATTTAGTAACTCACTGGACTTTCATTTTTCAGAGTCCAAAATTTCTTGGTAAAAACACCATTTTTCTTGCTTTCAGGGAAAAAAAAACCTCCTTCTTTACTTCTTAAATAAGGTAGCCAGAAAAACAGATGAGGAATGGGAGAGGAAAAAAAAAAATAAAGCTATTAAATGGATACATTCTGCAGTATATAAAAGTTAGAAGGAATAAATTAAATAACCCAGAAAACTAGCCAAGGAGAGAAAAGCCAAAGGGAAAGTTGTCCTGCAGGGACTGATGCCACACCGTGGTAAGGGCAGCCTTACAGAGAGGAGGATCTGTTCACACCACAAGAGATTATTCCTTTTAAAAGAAATTTGAGCTGAGGAACATCAGGCAGGTAAATTTATCATGCAAGAGTTTTTATTTAATGCATAAACATACTTGTATTCCCCAAGGAAAGGAATGCATTCCTGTCCTTTTAAACGAAGCAGTAAAAACCCTAAAAGAGGAGTCACTACGATCGAAATATCGTGCAAATCCTCTCTAGCATGAACCTCTCTCGCCTGCCCCATGGCTATTTCAGTGCCTGTTAATTCCCATTTATTTTTTAAAGACAATTACTTCAGCCTTCTGTCTGTTCAAACACGGGGTTAGGATACTGGTGAGAAAGAAACAGGAATTATCAAGTGAAATGTAGTAGAAGAAAATCCTAAACCTGCTGCTGTGTTTTATTTCCTCCCGTTTCGGTGATGCTGGTGGCGACAGGGAATTGAATCAGCGAGGGAAGTGTGGAGGGGAACCTTGGAGGGACCCCAAATGAAGCAGGGCTCCTGTCTGACAGCCACTTTGCATGGGAAGGTGCTGAGGAAAGAAGAGGATCTCAGAAATATTTTTTTTGGAAAATGAAAGAGAAATAGGGATAATACTGAGTAAAGCAGTGCCAGAAATCAACAGTGGAGTTATTATTTCGGTAAGAGCTATGCAATGTAAAAGCGAAAAATAAGATGCAAGTTTAAACACCAAATACTTTTGTGTTTCTATTCTCTGGTTCTCTCTCCAGTTCATTCTTTTACTTTTGGAACAAACAGGCATCTTTTCACACCTCCCATTCTCCTCAGAATTACTGAGTCACAGGAATCAGTGCCACAAAAATTTATGAGGTGACGAGAGTCCGCGAATTTAGAACACAAAGCTAATTAATAATTAACAAAGAGGAAAATTTCATTTTTCAAAAAAGTCACCAAACTTCTATTTAAGTGTCTTCTAATGAAAACACCAAGGTGTCTCCTTTCAATCCTTCACCACAGCAACTTTATTTGTAAAAGTCAAAGATTTCATGTGTGAAACCACTTCCAAACACTGCAGGAAGTTCCCTGTCCCTAAAGACGGACCCGATCCCACACATCCACGGCAGGAAAGGCTCCCAGTGACCCACGTGGCCCTTCCCTCCCACAGCCACAGCCAGCACGTCACACCAGGAGTGCTCAGCTTTCATTACCTGCCCGCAAATCTGACGTAACACACCAAGGAGAGCCCAGAACGGGCTCTCAGTGTGGAGCTGTGTGAGAATCCCAAGGTCCCTTCGCAGCTCTCCCAGCTGGGATAACTCCCAGCACACTAAATGGACCTGCTCACCCTCTACTTTTAAGAAACACTTTAAACTAGACTACATTTCAGCTGTTTAAGCCTAATAAAAATACAGCACTAGCAATTTATTAGCTGTCACTTCCCTGTAAGTAATTCTCACAAAAAGTCAAATTTAAGATGCTCTGCAAAAGAATCCTTTCCAGCTTGACGGTCTTATTATTTTAGAATTTAAATGACATATTCAGAGACACTCAGAGCTGTACACCTTGGATCCAAGGCACCAGGGCAATGGAAGTCAAATGCAGTGATTAAAAAAACTCCATCAGAAAATCGAGCCCAGCTGTCAATACTTTTCAATAGAGATTTACATCAAGCCACTTTAAATTCTCATAATTCTTCAAGCGCTCTGTTATAAATCAGATCAAAATGCATTCCTAGTCAAGTCCCCTTTTCCTATAACATTTGATGTGTCTGTTGGATGAATCTCAGAAATTATTCACATAAATACTCCACAAGTGTGAGATTAAAGGCAGAAGAATACAGAATGCACTAAAACTGTCAGCTAACCTCCAGGTGGGTCACCTCCTTAGCCAGGATGTTTTCTCTTGGTAGAATAGGAAACATTTTGTTGGGAAGTATTAGATGAGAATGAACTCAGATCAATTCTCTCAGCTTTTACCAGATTATAAATGGGTTTGTATAAACTGATTTGGATTCTGGGCTGGTGAACAGGAAAAGATTTCCAGTGCCAGGCCACACCGTGGGGTTCACCTGATTTCCCAGACTGATTCAGAGGGAAGCTCTGGTGAGAGCTTGTGAGGGCTGGGAGAATGTTTTAT
This sequence comes from Cnemophilus loriae, assembly GCA_013397755.1. Classification (NCBI taxonomy): domain Eukaryota; kingdom Metazoa; phylum Chordata; class Aves; order Passeriformes; family Corvidae; genus Cnemophilus; species Cnemophilus loriae. The sequence continues at coordinate 1,452,006 of VZTF01004921.1, read as the reverse complement.
GGTTTTGACTCAGCTCCTCCAGCCAGAATTCCCAGAATAGACTGGCTTTATGTTATGATTTTTTAATGGAACCAGTCAGAGTCTGCAGAAAAACAAGTGAGAACTGTTTTGTTGTCCAGTAAAACTGTAATTTAGGGGAGAAAAAACCACAACCTGACCCAAATCACATTCATTCACTGCGAGGAACAGAGCTGGGTGGGGAATGATGTTCCTGGCACCACTCCAGGTGCACGTCCACAGCAGATTTGCATTTGTCATATACCAGTGAAACAGCAAATGAGGACTGTGTATATTTATCTGAGATATCTCTCTGGTACCATAAAGTCACAGCTTGAGAAGAAGTATCTTTTTAAATCATGAGGGAGTTAGTTTATTCTTGTGTAAAGAAGAGTCTCTCATTCTACCCCTACCTCAGCAGTCATTGCAGTAAAAGCACACCCTAAAATATTCCTTGCATCTCTGTAGGTTTCTCGAAATAAGAGGATTCTTTAGCACAAGGCAATATATCCTTTGGAAATGAAGTCAGCTTTAGATATGAGATAGTGGGGCCTGATGGGACGACTTTCGTCAGTTCAGAGTCCTATTTATTTCTCCTGAAATATGATGCCACCAGGTACTGCACCTGCTCCTCGCATGTTGATAAACTGTTTAGCATTGCGTGTGGAGGCAGGAATATTTACTGTTTCTGGTGGTAGGAAAATAGAGGGAGGCAAGCAGGATGCTCAACTAACAGCAGCTTCTTTGTGAAATCTCAGTATCTTCCAAATGCAGCGCCTTTGTTGTACCAAAATTACACATTGAGCAGGTGATCTTTCCGGGCTCCAGTTCAAAAAGCTTCTTCAAATAAATTAGTAGGTATTTCTGTTAATATAATTAAGACAAAAGAGATACAAAGTTATCCCTACTGCAGCCTTGAAATTCTTTTTCCATTCCACTTTGGCAAAAAACCCACTTCCTTCTGGTAGGAGACCAAGCTTGGAGAGGAAAGATAGCTTATTTTGCACGCACATCTGTGGAGGGAGCAAAGAGCTCTTCGGTTTAGGTGGCTAAATTGTCAGCTTTCATGTCTGACAGATCATTTAATGCACAGTGAAACAACTACTGTGGCTGCTCCTCGCTGCTAAATATATCAGCAAATGCTGTCTGTGGCACAGGAGCAGTGAAGAAACACACAGCGTGTGGGCAGATGTCCACAGTGCCTTAGAAAGAAATCTGTGTCCTCTTGGATTTAAGGAAACAACTGTATTTACCTGATTTACTGTCATTTACCTGATCCTTAGCAAGTTCTATCTTAATAAAGCTGATATAATAACAGATGCATCTCTATTCTTTCTCATGCTTTAAGAGTCCATTTAGCTGTTGAATGAAGGGAAGAGCACTTAGAGGCGCAGTCGCTGATGACAGACTATTGTTAAAAAGCCATCATATATTCAGATCCATCTGGTGCCATCCTGGGAGCAGCGTGTTACAAACTAATAAAAGTACTGCAGAGGTAGGGAAACCAGCTCAGACAATATTAAAAAAAAAAAAAAGACCATTTGTTTTATGTACAGAAGAATCACGTTGTTTTATGTCACAGAAAACACTTTTAAAAACACCATTTTGGCAAAATGATCTTGATTCCAAAAGGCTGCAGTCACATCCACATTCATATTAGTAATTGCCTAAATATTCCACAAATAACAATTACAAAAATATCTGCTAGACAATGCTCAGGCATTTTTGAAAGGTGCGAATAAGCCTGAAATATGTTTTCACATTTCTGAAATGTAAGGCAATAATAAAAATGCTATAAATATGGAGTTAGTCATATTATTAGGACAATGAATACATTAAAAAATATTCTGACTGCTTATAATCATTTATTCATCCTATCATCTGTTAAATACTACTCAACTTTTTAACACTTCCTTAGCCCCTTCAACTGCAGCATTAGACAGAAAGGAATCACAGTAGCTACGAGTTTATTCTGTTTTGCTGCCTTTCCTGTGCTGGCTGACAGGCAGGAGCACGAATTTGGATTTGTGCAAGGGATTTGCCACCGTCCCTCACGGCATCCTTGTCTCTAAACTGAGCAGACAGAGACACCCAGCAAGGGGCCCTGGCAGCCCAGAAAGCCAAAGGGTCACGGGGGGCATCAGAAGAAGCGCGAGCAGCAGGGTGAGGGAGGGGATATTTCTCTCTACTCTGCTCTCGTGAGACCCCACCTCGAGGCTGTGCCCTGGGGGTCCCAGCTGCAGAAGGACACGGATGGAGCAGGTCTGGGGAATGCCACAAAGGTGCTCCCGGGGCTGCAGCACCTCTGCTCTGGAGCCAGGCTGGGGGAGCTGGGGGTGTTCGCCTGGAGAAGAGAAAGGGTTGGGGAAAACTTTGAGCCCCTTGCAGAGCCTAAAGGGGCTCCAGGAAAGCTGGAGAGGGACTGGGGACAAGGGATGGAGGGACAGGACACAGGGAATGGCTTTCCACTGCCAGAGGGCAGGGATGGATGGGATATTAGGCAGGAATTGTTCCTTGTGAGGGTGGGGAGGCCCTGGTACAGGGTGCCCAGAGAAGCTGTGGCTGCCCCTGGATCCCGGGCAGTGCCCAAGGCCAGGTTGGACGGGGCTTGGAGCAGCCCGGGACAGTGGAAGGTGTCCCTGCCCATGGCAGGGGGATGGAAAAAGATGAGCTTTAAGGTCTCTTCCATCCCAAACCATTCTATGGTAATTTTAACCGTTCTTATAAATCACTTCAAAAATGTTTTTTCTAGCTCCAAGTTTTCCCAGCCATAAGCACTTATTCCTCTCAGTGAAGAGAAGCAATCACGGAGAAAACACACAGCAAAATGTGAACCCAGCCGTGTAAAGCTTTGTTTTCCTGGCGTTTGTTTGAATGGTTTATATTTAATTGATGAATCCCAGTGTGTGTGTCTGAATGACTTTCAGCTCCCCAGTGCCTCAATCAGCGCAGTGCAGACACACAAACCACGGGTGGGCTTCCTCACACTGCTCTGCTGATGGAGCTTCCCTCTTCATCTTAAATGACCACCTGAGCTGAATGTGATAGACATTTTTATCTGGGAGCTTATGCAGTCTTTGGCCTTTTCTGAGGCAGGCTGGCAGTCTCCTCCCTATGCACCACACACAAAGAGCAAAAGTTCAAAGTGTAATTTTTATTTATTTGGTCCCCTCCCGCCCTTTTTTTTTTTTTTGCACTGATTAAGGACAGGTTCATATCCGAGCTCCAAGAAAGAGAAATTCTAAACATGAAATTTATAACATAAAAGTCAAAGGCTACAGATGTTTGCTGCCAAGACATATGGCTGGTAGAAAAAAAGCAAAATTGCATCAACACGTTTTATATGTAACTATTCCTTTTAAATATGGCCTTATTACAAAATACACAAGGGCATTTGTGTTAGATACTGAGACATATGGCTGGTACAAAAATATAAATCCATTCACAGATTTTGTATGCAATTTCACTCTTTTCAAATGATGTCAGGCCTGAAAACGTGATCTCTTCCCTTTATTCCTTTCAGAGCGGTGATCAGAGGGAGAGGAGACTCATTAATATCCACATTAACATCGACAGGCAGGGAATGCAATCGTCAGTGTCACGGCTCAGGTGTTCTGTGAGTGCAGCTGTAGGATCAAATCATATCACACTCATGTAAATTGCAATGAAGCTTTCCACTGCATTTTCCCATTATTCGAGTGCTCAGCCTGGTTTGTCACAGATCTATGAAGGACACCGACAATAGCAAACCAACCTTCATTACCATCATCATCTTTCCCCCCTCTTTGTTTTTTTTAATCAATAATCAAGCTGTCATAGCCTATTTGCTGCAGGTTACCTGGTCTGGCAGAATGGATTCTGTACAGTCAGAGCTGCACAAAAGGTGTCTGACAGAAATATTAACTACTTGGGGTTTTCTAGTAGAGCCACAGGTAATGAGGCAACAGTGACCCCCCAAAAAACCCCAAACCAACAGCAGTGAAAATATTACAAATAAAATATAAAATAAACAAGGATAAAATATTATCCTTATTAGCTTAGAGAGAGCATTCTAAAAGCAAAATGATAAAAAATGTCCTTAACTGACTTCAGAGTGAAATCTCACAATTTTATGCTTAGAAAAGTACTGAGTATTTCTGGCCTAGTAGACTTTGTGCTGGTTTCTGTGCTTGCTTTTACTTGCTATTGGACTAAATGCTATTTAATGCAACCATAAATTCATAAAGGGAATCACATTATTTAATGATGAGACCTATGTCGGTTATCTAGAGTAAAACTTGGAGGAAAAACATTAGAAAGAGCCACATTTGGAGTCATTGCTATTATATTTATATTGCAATTTAACAAAAACTTTGAATCATTCCAGAAGAGATCTGTTTTGTGACAAATTTTGATTTTTTCATCCATAGTCCAAAATTTCAGATACTCTTGGTAGTAGCTCCAACCGGAACTGGTGCTAAGCTTGCTTCCAGTACTTAAAAAAATATCTTAATTTTCGCTAGGGGTGGTGTGAAAACTCATATCAAAGTTCCTGAGCATTCTTGAAGTTTAAATGACCTCATTTACACATCTTGTTCTGACAGAATTATATATTATCATTCTGTCCCATGGGGAGAAAGTAGCTCCCAATTTTGTCACTTGTGTATATCAAATTAGCATACCAAAGGTTTACTCACGACGTGAAAACAGCCTCCCGTGTTTTCAGACCCTTCTGTTGAATGCTGAGTGTCTCCATAAATTGTTACCCGTACCCAATCATTTACCTGGCAAGGAATCCACAGTTTAAAATTCCTGAGGTACAACGCCACGTGCTGTCTCGAGTGACTATCTTGGCACACGGTTCACAAACCTAAAAATTCAGAGTTCCCTTTAGTGTCAAAGAAAAATTCAGGCGTCCTTAGAATGATTGAGCTGAGGAAATTCAGAAGTGTTTCACGACTGCTAATCAGAGATCTGGACTGGGAGAAGCCTGCACTGAGCTCAACCAAAACACGGCTCAGAAAGGCTCAAAGAAATGCAATTTTTGCAGGAGTTCAGCACTAATAAGGATTACAGAAGGAAGGCCTACGTGTTTGGCAGCAGGGATTTCAGGGGATCAGATGGACCCCGCAGCACCCCCGGCTGCAATCTCCTCCGACAACCAGAGACCTTCAGCAGGGCAACGCTGGGAGCAAAACGTCTGCGCACTGCTCAGGCAGCAAGGAGAACAAATGCTAGCACAGGAGTGCTGCAGAAGGTGAGAAACATTGGAAATGTTCCAAGAAATCTTCTGAAAACACACTGGTAAGAAGTAGGGAGAGCACTAACTCTGACACAAAGGACTTTGGGCGGTTGGGAAGGAACAGTTTCCTTAACAGAGGTGAAGCAGGACAGAAAAACCACCTGGAGCAACACCCAAACCTCACCATCAAGGGGATCTTGGGAGGCTGAACAAACGGCCTGCATTGATTTAGGCTCTCAGAGGAAGCCTAGAGCAATTTCAGGTTCACAAACACAATGCCATTTACCAGCACCATCTGTGGGGGGAAATTCCCAATCTCAGAACAGTTTTCGATCACCCAGTCAAGCTCCAGCACCCAAACTAGGGCTTTCTCCAAGCAGCTTTTCACACTCTAATCACCACGGAAGGGTCTGGAAGTTCCTTCTGAGCAGATTGTGTCGATATTCAAATGACACTAACAGCACAAAACCAAAAGACTAAAATTCCACAACCAGATATGATGGTTTCTATTATTGAAGAGGTATGAAAATCACTCTTCCCTTCTATTGCTCTTACCAATAAATTCATGACCAGCTGGACCAAAAAATATCCTTAGAATGTAAGAAATGCATTGGTGAATTTTCAGTGAGGTTTCTCTCAAACTTTTCACCTGCCTTCTTCAGAAAAAGAGGTGTTATTATCTGTTAATCTCTGACACAAGGTTCTAAAAGTTCCTTGAGAATCAGAGAGACAAGAGGCAAATTGAAATGCCCAGCTGAGGAGGAGGCTGTGTGGTCTGTGCTGCTGGAGCTGCTCCCTCTGTGGCCCTGTGTAATTGCTGCCCACTCAGCACACACAGCTTGGGACCAGCACCTTGTGCAGCTAAAATCACCCAGGGAATAAGAGCATGGACAAGCTGGATGCCCCTCTGCTGAGGGGAGGGAGTAGGGCGCATAAGCCTCAGCTCATAATTAACCAATTTTCACTATTTCCTATTATTTCATCATTTTCTTCACTCTTCTTTTCCCCCAGTAACTATTAGCAGAGATATTAAGTGAAGAAACATTAAGCTAAACTGACCTTACACTAATTAAAATAATCCTTTTATTAATGCACAGACTTAGGGGACAAACCCTGTATTTCAATGTAAAAGCTATTGGACAAAATGTGCAAAACTGTCATAAAGGTAACTTCAATAGTAACAATAAGGAACACTTAGCACTCTAAATACAAGTCAAATTCCCATTTGAGTGAGAAGGGTTTAGCTTAAACTCTTAAAAATGTGGCTTAGCAATGTGTTGGCTATTTCACAGCAGCAGTTCCAAAAACACAAGGGCATGTGAGAACCTGCAGAAACGGTCTTTGCTCGTTCCTTACCACCAAACTATCCTGGAAATGCCAGGTACTCGCAGCATTTCGTGTGGGTTATCTCTCACCGAGTGCAGCTGTGAAGGAGAAGTGCTCTTTCCTCTCATGTCTGGAGCTCACTGACAGACAGACAGCCTCCTTTCTCTTGGGAGCAGTACTGGCTTCTGGCTCCTCTGCAGAACATTTCCCAGCCACTGGGTTAAAATGCCCCACTCACGACTCCATCCCTCCCCGAGTTTGGCCTTTGCCTCTTCTTGTCTCCAGGCCTCAAACAGGAGGGTCAGAGCCTCTCAAATGGGAAGGCTGGTTTTGCTTTATGTTTGTTATTTAAGTCAAATTATCTCCTAAGGGTATTATTACTTGCCTCAGCTTTCTTGAGTCAGACTCAAGAATAACAAAACCCATGATTTTTCCTGTGTTTATGGAATTTTTGAGGAATATGCATTTTGTTTTCATAGGGTAGAAGAAGCTCTGCTCACAATCCAGATCCTTTTCTCCTGTTATTCTCTCAGAGAGGCACTGGAATGTACCCAGAGATGTGCCTTTGGAGTTTTCAGTTAAAAGTTGGAATAGACTGACTCATCTTTCCACCCATGAAATAAGAAAATGTGTTCATTTGGAGGTAAAAAAAAAAAAAAGTCAACTACAACTTAGTTTCCATGAAAACAGTCCCCACAGCTTAGAGCTTTGGCATCAGTGAATGACATTCTGATATGTGAAATTAAAATCAATTCTTATAAAGTGCATGTTTTGAATTAAAATGATCTTTCAAAGGAGCTGTCTACTTGCCTGGCAGGATGTGAAATAAGGATTTGGTTTGTCTTTGAGCAGAAGAGATTCGGAGCTCGACCATCTCATCTGCCACTTACTCTTGCTATGGTAAATTGAAATTTATTGTTTTTCCTTCTGAGTTACAGAATTATTTCTTTTTTAAAAAATGAATTGCTGAGAGTGTGATAGCGAATGCAAATATATAAATGAGAAAGGAGAGGTAAAGAAATACAATATAACCCTGAAATAGCAACATGTGAACTGTGGCCATGCCAACACCATCAGCAATATTTCCTCACAAATGTGGGGTTTGCATCCTTCAGGACGAGTTTGGCACCACCTTGGCCAGCTCAGAGAGATCATTTTCCTCTTCTGAAAACAGGAGAGAAAGGAAAAGGTTGGACTGGCAGTGACAACGCTGGCCAGGCTTTCAGAAAGGATTCATGTATTAAAAAAAAAATTATTTTTTATTAAAAAGTCAAATTCTGTGCCTCTTTTCTCTAGCCACGAATTCTGCCCAACATTTTTCTCAGTGTTTTGTGCACAAAGAACCATCTACTAACGCATCTTTGGAAACTGCACAACATGACAGAGCTCAGGCTCCAGGAAGAGCTGCTGGCGTAAAATAAAGAGTAAGTCATCATTTTCCTTTAGTCAGAAAAGTTTGGTTCTGTATTAAATATGAATCAAATATAAAATCTATTCTCAATTACAGATCAAATCCCAGACAAGGTTATTAATATGCACATGGCATTGTTCTAGTAATATTTTGGGGTATAAATAATAGAAAAGCAATAATTCAGTGCAGGCTAAAATGATGAAAGCACTTTCCAAATCCCATAAAAAGGCACCACAAGTTTCCCACAGGATCTGCTCTACACTGATTCCTCATGTTCAGGCTTCTTCCAGGCTATGCTGTGAGTCACAGGAGTCACCTAGAGTTCTGTGGATGTAGGATATTGCCGAATAATTCTGCTTTATTCTGTCCACATTCGTGGAGAGCTTCAGCGTTTCTGTCTCTTTCTGCAGAACTGGATCTCAGAATTTCAAGCAGCCCTGCAGCTCGAGCGCACAGCACCGTGGCCTCCAGTCAGGTGTCTGCACCACTGCAGCACCTCCCCAGAGAAGATTTTAGGAGGAAGAGCTGGATTAGCTTCTTCAGAGAAAACAGACCCAAAACACGGCTGGAGATCCTCTGCTCCGGTTCCCTCAGCTTCTTCCCATCTTTATTATCCTCAGCACAGTTTCACCCAAGGAATGGGGCCCTGAACTGCACTCATTTCTGACTGCACTTCCCCTCTCCATTTTCCCAAATGGAATAATAACAGTATCACAGAGGAGGAACCTCATTATCTGACAAACTCTGCAGCAAGGTTTAGCGGAGCTACCACGCCGACACATTTTTTAAAGGATGTGCAGTAACATATCTGCGTTTAAAACGAATCGACTTTGACACCATGTAACCAAGGAAACAGTGTCAAAAATAGAGAAAATCATGCTTGATCCAAAACATCTAAAGTTCAGGGGTTTTGTTTTGAATAATCATATTTATACACACGCCTTCCATACAGGCAATTCGAAATAAATGCAGTGCAGCAACAAATACAAAGTGCTGCCACATTTCTGGTGATCCAGAGGAGAGAGAGCACAGCTCACACCATAAGCACATAAATTCTGCTTAGTTTGGATTATTCTCTGGCCACTCTGGGAAGTGAAAAAAGCAGACAATACCCTGACAACAACTAAAGTCATCTCAGTGCTTGAATTCAGTCACTTCTGGAAATAAACCTTTCCTTGGGAAGGCTCCTGGGCCGATCCTGTGCACAGGGAGAGGTGAAGCTTCCAGGGAGGCAGCCTTTACATCAGCTCTGGGTCTGACATGTGTGAACATCAGATTTATTTTTAATGTTTGCATGACAATCGATTTAAAATAGAACTTTATAAATGCTTCGCTCTTCCTGAACGTGCCAAAGCTTTCCACCTCCTTAGGTCATGGATATGGATCTGCTTTCATTTAGCATAAATGAAGAAACAAGCCACCAGTGTGGTGTCAGTGAGAAATTCTCTCTGTGACTGCAGAGAGAAATTTCAAAACTATATAAAGGAAAATGAAACACTATTTAGGAGAAAGGCACTCCAGAATCTGATTTCACAACAATATCAGTACTTAACAGGCTCAGGATCACCTAATACTTCTCAAGGTAACATTTAAAAAGTCCAATCTTAAAGAATTTTTTTACTTTAACATAGGCAATCGTTGGGTAACCCCCAAACCAAGTAAATAACTCACAGAGTAAATGTTTTTACAGGAAATAGTCAAATAAAAAAGGAAGTATGGCTTCTATGTAATGATTAAACGTAGAGCTTTTTCCTATCCTGGTAAAAGACGTTTTAGAAGTTGTTTAAGGAATTTTGAACACAACGTTCTGTATTAAAACCTTCCAGCAAGCTGCCAAAAATAAAAGATGAGTTATGTTGGAGCCCTTTGTTGAAGGCTTTTGGGGAACACGAGGTATCAGCACAGTCCCAGGCCAGCATTGTCCTAGATGGGAGCACGTTATCCCTCGTGCCCTCGGCGTTCAGTATTCGCTATTTAGGGCAAAGAGGTCTGCAGAGAAGACTCTGCCTTGTCCCAGGCCAATAAACAGCTTGAAAAATCTCCTTTTTTTCTGGGCTGAGTCCAGCGGTGGCCTTTGGTGCTCCTCAGCAGCACATGAAGTTGTTTCCAGGAAAGGGAAAAGTTTTGAGGTTTGCCAGTTTTAGAAGCAGGTTTGTTAGCAGAGGTCAATGCAAGTCTAATCACTACTTAATTATTTTAATCTCTCCATTGAAACTGAAAACAAAAGGAGGATTTTTACCTTCTATAAAATGCTCATTAAAGGCTCACAACTAATTAAATACAAAGAAGTTGATTTTATAAACTGTTGCAGATGTGATAATGGAAATGAAAGAACAGAAATTGCTTCTTTTGCTCACTCAAATCCAGAAGCAACATTTGGGTGGTATTTATATTTTTTTTTAGTATTTATAACTAATATCATAGCTACAAAAATGTGTGGGTAGAAGTTTTTCTCCATTTCATTTCCCAGTGTTTAGTTTCTAAATTAATAAAGGCAAATTCTGAAAAAATTACTGCGACTTTGTAGCTGTCTGAAACTTTAAATATTGCTCTTCTCTAAAGTTCATATGCACAAGGCAGATCTTATTCTACTTTTCTTATCTCAGAAAATTCTGATAATTTCCTCATCCCTTCTCCTGCACGTGATTTGAATTTTTCTAAAAAACGATTAAGCTATCAGTTCTAAATATCCATAATTTAATATCCCCATTCTCGTATTAGAAATCTGTGTAGCGTAATAACAGCCATGACAAGGACAAATATTTTATAGCTAATTGCAAATGTGTATTTTCCACAGCAGACTAGAAACTAATTTATCCCTGAATATTTACAGGTAATGTTATCCCTTTTATTTCATCCCAGCGAGCCCAGCTTGGAATTCATTAAAGAAAATTCAGGATCTGTTCTCAAAATGGAATTAAGGATGGAAGAAATGCATCCAAATCATGGATTTTATTCTTTTGGCCATTCTAGTCCATCATGTTCCCCTGTTAAGATCTATTGCTGTAACTCACAGTAGGCCAAGAATAATATTTCATAAAATATTTGAAATAATATTGCTCTTTTCTCTCACTCAGCTGATGTTCAGACAAATTCAGGAGGGCTGGCAGGGCTAAACTCCTTTTCTAAGTGGGGCACCATGGACGTATTAACAGTTTTGCCTTTTTGGTTTTAAAGTGATTAAAAATAAACAGGAGCACGTTCAAAAAGCCAAACAATTCTTTTTATTTGCCACACTTAAAAGCAATTATCCAGCTTTTCATCAAGGCTGCTGCGGGATTGAGATGCAGACTGGAAACTTTTGCTGCTGGATTCCAAGCAGTTACAGCGGATATCCCGAGCCAGCCCTGGCAGCAGTGGCACAGGAAATACTGCAGCATTCCATTTCTGCAGCAATCAATGGCAGGGCACTGGCACAATCTACCCTCAGGAACTTTTCCTACCCAGCATAATAATTAAAGCTGGGTTTTTAAAGCATTAACACACAGGACAATGCTTTCTGGAATTATAAAATTACTGCAATCAGTGTACTTAATTAACCCTCTCCTGTTTCCCATTTTGCTGCATCTTTTGTTTTCATTAAGTGCTACCCTGACCTTTCAGCCTGTAAAAATCAACAAAAGGCATTTCCTTTTTTATGAAAAGATTGATTGCAGGAGACCTGAGACCACAATGAAAAGGAGAAATTACCTGTGCTCAAAACCCATCAAGTTTGTTAGACAGCCACTGCCATTCGGCCCAGTAATGTTGGCAATGTTGACCTGATTTGCAGACGCAACAAAGCAAAATAAGCCAAAGAAACATTAATAAATGAGGCTAGAATTCAGAAAGAAACACACGCACCGTGAGAGAAAATTTTCAATAATTCTATTTAGACATGGACATCCAGCTGGAAAAAGCTACTAAAGGGAAGATTATAGGGAGCTGTTATAGTCCTCCCTGAGAGTGCAGGCAAAAATGTCTCAATGTATAGAACTAAGGGCACAAAAGCCCTAAATTCAAATGTATTTTCAAAGCCACGGCACCTTGACTCCAGAGGCACAGCTCTGGTCAAGGCTTTATGGCAACCTCCTCCCATGGGATGCTACAGATCAAGTGAGCGCATCCCCAACTTATTCCTACCTCTGACTCTGAAAATAATATACTGGGATGAGCACGATAAAATCATAATTTGAGTCATCATAAATTGGCCACTGTCCCCAGCTGATACAAGGTTAGGCCTTTCAGAGCTTTTAATATTTATTTATGCAGGGACTTATCCACAACTAATCCATGAGAAGCCTGATTTGACTTTGGATCTTATTTGTGATACTCTCTTGTCCTTTTCTCCACCTGATCTACATGCTGGCTTTGAAACCCAGCTGAAAAGCACCAAACCAATTTAATTCTTAGTACAGGTTATGGCCAGCTGCTGTCGGGGGTCAGAAGCACTTGAACAGCACAAGTTTGATTTCATATTGTTTTTCTTTTACTTCTGAATGTCTACAATGTCCTACTCTTGTCTCTAATCATAAATAAAATGAAAAGGAAGGAAGTGGTCCATAACATAACCACCCTCAGTTTAATTCTTCTCATTAATCTGCCTTATTGGATGTGGCATGCACTTGTTCTAGCCAGTGAAGGTTTAACAGCCCTGTTTCTTTCACCATCATCCATACACGAGCCCGTCGATCAATGGCAATTATTACTTAATGAACACGTAATGATGGGTGAGCCCAGGGAGAAGGGAACAAATAAATCACTCATTAGGGCCCCGGCTGGGAGCTCCCACTGTCTCCTGTCAGTGCTCCACTGTGCAGCTTTGTTTAGCCAACATCTTCAGGAGCAATCAGCATCAGCGGGTGCTGCAGAGAGCTGGAAATCTTCAATGACCTGGAGGATATTCAGCTTCGACAGGAGATGTACACAAACGTGTTTTCAGCTTAATTGAAAACTCTCTTCTGAGCAGTTCTTAAAAAA
>VZTF01004921.1:1420528-1439054 GCA_013397755.1 Cnemophilus loriae | reverse complement strand
AAAAAAAAAAAAAAAAAAGCTTGCAGAGCTGTTTGTTTTTTCCTGATTTTTCTAAATGGTTTTGTTTTCTTTTTTTGGAATTTTTTTTTTTCCTTCTCAAATATCAGCAAAGTTGCATTCTTATTCCAGTTTAAATAATACAGCCCTTCCAGAAGCTTTAATGTGGAATCCAGTGACTGAGCATGATTTTAACAGTGATCCTACATTCATAGGCCTGAGCAGGAAGGATTCATGGTGAGTTACATCAGTCAATATTGTGCCAGTAAAACAGGTTCTGTGTTTCACGGAAATGATGCAGGTATTTGCTTCTGTGATCCTAATTCCTGCTCACTGAGCTCTGAAGTAAAATATTTTGCACCTTAGTAGCAATTACTGAAAGCTCCAGTCTAGCTTCCACATCAGTTCCCCATTTTTCTGTTTTTTTGACAATCCTGCCGAAGTTAAAGTGATGTGAGGAAGGAAATCAACAGCTGATAATCCACAGGCAATCAAATCAAATGTTTCTGGAGACAAAACCATGAATGGGGAATGTGCAGAGTTGTATTGACTTAAATCCTGCAGATTTCCCCTCACGCTCTTTTCCATGTTGATGTAAAATGGCTCCAGTGCCCTTTTTCTTCAGCTGGTGTTTGGCTTTTTCAAATAACAGAGTCACGACAGCAAGATTGAAATGAAGTTATTTAGAACTTCAAAATCAAAGCGGGATTTCCTCATAAGATGCCACCATTTGCGTGGCACAGAAACAGGCTCTCACCATTGGAAAAATGAATTTTTCTGTTTCTTTCTAAGGAAAGGTCATCCCACAAGTCAGTTTCTGTACAGTTCTCCAAAATCTTTATGTTAACAAGCCTTGATTTGCAAAAAGGTCTTCCTAAAACTTTCACTTAAGAAAGCTCAGTTTGCTTTAACATAGAGTTTAGCAACTTTCTAAAAAAAAAGCTTCCAGAAGAGAATAAAGCTTCTAGAAACTCCCTGGGCAAATTTAAATGAGACAAATCCAATCAAAAATTCAGGGAAAGGGTCACTTCCTCATTCAAGGAAGACTTGTTTTCCATGTTATATATTCATTTATTTGCTTTCAGCTTTGAAAGAAATATTTCTACAAATTTAAGAGAACATTTTGGCTATTCAAAGTCTCCTCCCAATTCAATGTAGTGTTTGCCAGGCATAAAAGCCTGTTAGACATTCAAATAACAGATCAACAGCAAAGCACTGGATAAACCCACCCCGTGTTTTCAAACATATCATTAAAGGAATGGCTTCTGGGGGGAGAAAAAAAGGAAAACCCCACAGATTTCTAAAGTTTTTCTGCCTTTAAGTAATAAGGAAGGAAAACAAAAAAGAAAGAAAAAGAAGTGTTTCAAGTAAAGCAGGTAACTGTTCCAGGGCAATGCCTCGCTGGAAGAGAGTTTCAATACTTAATTGTAATTTCTATCAACAGAGAAAACTCATAATCATTCTTATCTCCTAAAATAGCTTGTTAAACATGAAAAAAGCTTATTGCTGAAACAGGCTGTATCCGGGCAGGAATCATAAGCAGAAACATGTTTTAATTACCTTTTTCCCAATCTCTTCAACTAAAAGTTAATTTTAATGAGAAGAAACGCTCGTGTTGGTTTCTTCCTTTCTATTTCCCGTGGGTTTTGTTTGTTGTTTTGTGTCAAGCAGGCAAAGGGAGCTTTGGAGATGAGTTTGCCTATCAGGACAACCCAGGACAATTCCAAATTTGAGATGTTCCCTTTCTGAAAGTCATTTGCAGCTCACACAAAGAAATGCAGAGAAAGCCACCTGAATCCAGGGTCACACAGGCAGAGATGCTGGGCCGTAGACACTTTGTGACTAACGTGCTCCAAACCATAACAACCACTGGAAAAAGGTGGATTCCTGAAGTCTTTCCACGGTTAAAGTATTGACTACACCATCCTTGAGGACACTTGCGCTTACCTAACAACAAAATTTAAACCCAGTTTGACAGATGGTGTTTACCAAGCTTGGTGGTTTTTTCCCCTTCAAAAAACAAACCAACAGAAAATAGCAACCAGCACAAGTTTTTGTGTCTAGGAGAAGCACAGATATCCTTCCACCTTTGACTGAGACACTGAGGTCGTGAATGAGCCCCTGATTCAGTGCCAACCGTAAACATTGGCGTTCAGAAAAGCAAAATATTTATCGGTTAAGATCCAGGATGACAAATTATTCACAAACTCGAGAAAAGCTCGGTTTTGCTTTCTGAGTGGCTAAAACCAAAACAAGAACCTTACAAACAATGAGGACAGAGAAAGGAGAGTAATTCTCACATTACAGAATGGAAACGTGCAAGAAGGAGACTCCAGCAGAAATAACACCAGGTATCAAAACCTTGGACTTTTATCAATATCAAAACATTGCAAGGAAACCCTCAAAATTACACATGATATCTAAAAGATCCTGCTCAGACCTCCTGGCTGGGTCAGGCTGATAGCCTGGCTCTGCCCAAACACTCAGGATGCCCACTGGCATCTCCCTGTGCCCTTCTGAGGGACAAGGAGCACGTGTTGCTGAGGGAGGACACGTTTAAAACATAAGTACAGCATTAAAAGTCTGTTATTTCCTCTTAATTGTTGGAAGATTCAAGGCAGGGGTGCTGGGGGAAGCCAGAAGAACAAGGGAGATTTACTTTTGCCTTGTCAGGTTTTGGTACTCCTGTACCCTTTAGTAGTGGGTTCTTTTTTTCTGCAACTATCCCAGATAGCCTCAAAGTGATTATTATCTGAGCCTTCCTCAGCTGGCATTAGCAGAGAGATCAGGAAGACTGCACTTAAGTAGAACCAAACTCTTTCATTTCCAAAAATGATCTAATACTCATGATTTCTCTTGATTTTCTGTAATATGAATTTTTTTTTTTTAGCATCTGCTGCTATTATGCTGGGATGAAGAACAATTTTGATGAGGAGCAAAAGAAAGATTAAATTAGCACATTTCAAAGCTTTTGAAAGGCAGTCTCAGAGGAGCACAAAAAATGCCAAATGAGTGAATTTTCATATTAACATGGAGATCTTTGATAGCTTTTTGACAAAAACAAATCTGAGTACTATCAAATATCTTTTATTGTCTTTCTTCCCATTCATATTTCCCAGTTCCTTTCCCCTCGTTATCTAAACATGTTCTTTGAGGTTGTATGAAGTTGTCAGACAATTTGCTACCAATACACCTTTGGAGATTTTCTTGGGTTTACGAAAGAAAAACAGCAAACGAAAAGAAAAAAAATTCTTTAAATAGTCAAGGACAAAGAAGAGAAGCTATGTTTAACCAAAGCTGTCTCAAAATCAAGGCAGGGCACTAAAAATGCCAGCCAGTTACATATGCTCCACGGCTCCCTACTATATAAATCCTCAGCACTGCTGTGCTCCTTTCCTGGCGGATGTAGAAGTATTAGCTGCAATTTGTCACTGCGTTATGTCAGGGAGGGAAGGTTTGCTCTTAAAATGCCACTTGGAGAGTAAACAGCAGCCTGCAGAGCAGGATTTGTTTATATCACTTTGGGTACGATGAATAACACACTTCGAAAGATATATTGAATATGAAACATGGAAGTGTAAAAGTTGTGACTTGTGTTAAATATTCACTGCCATTGCTGCCAGAACTGGGATATGGAGCTCGTGTATTTCAGGCAAAGCCAAGACAGGTCATTGCTGTATATCCCAGCTAAAGCCTTCTGTGCACTGCTGGGTCTCCTTTTCCCTCCACTTTCCGCTCATCCAGCGTTTCTGTCCTCTACCCAGGAGTCACCACACCTCATCCGAGAGCTCGCTGCACTTCCCTGGAGTGATTGCTGCTGGATGGGTGGGTGTTTATCCTCAGGCACGGGAACACCCACGCCCCAGGGGCTGAGGCCCCACGGGCTGCTGAAGCCGAGAATTCTGCACAGATGATGAGTTCCAGTAACACCGCCTGCTCCCCACCCACACAAAGCAGAACCCCCTCAACACTGAATGTTAAGCTGCCTGTAAGGGACACGAGAATGAAAATATTCAGGAGACACAAAGCATTTTCCCTCTAAGAAAATGAGAAATCACACAACGCATCTTCCTGTGCACATCACAAGCGTCCTGGGACACGACTGGAGACGTCTCTAGAAGCACCAGAGTGGAAGAAGTTCCTCTAATGATGCAGTAAAACTACAGCTGTACCACACCACAGTCAATAATTACCGGCATCTAAGGCTACAGGGGAATTCACTATAGATTCATATATATGTGAGGAAAAGCTATTTAATCCATAGAAACATAATGGCTACACTGACCTTTCCTCACTGCTCCCTCACCTTCAAAGGCTGCTGCAGCTTCACATGGCTGAGAGCAGAGCTGAGAGCAGCTGCTCCCTCACCTTCCCTGCATTTAAAGAAGCACCAGGCTCCCAAGAACCCCCTCTGACCCCAGCATCACCTGGGGGCAGCTGCAGCCCCCTCCCCTTCCCTTGGAGCTCGTGAGATTGCGCTTCATGCTAAAAAACCCAGCAGTGTGCTCAAAGTCTGAAACTTGCCCCAAAGTTGGGTGTGCTCCCAGGGCAGTGCTGGGATGCAGCCTGAACCTTTGGTCGGGTGTTGGGAAGTGCTCCTGAGTGCTGGAGCTCACGTGGCAGAAGGCCAAGGGAAGAGAAATGAGGGATACAATATAAGAATAAAGCGTCTTAAACGTTATAGAATGTGTTGCACAATGGGTTACTCCTTAAAACCACAGCTCTGGCTTCTCCTTGCTCATTCCCTGTGCTGAGGAGACTGGAAGCAGTCGCTGTCACATTCTGTACATCTGCGACACACAACAGTCCTTACCTGAGAGGCTGCACAGCACTTTCAAATGTATAAATTGCATCAAAATATGGAAAATATTATTGTTGGTTGGCAAATGGCTTCAAACAGAAAGACAGTGGGTTTAGATTAGGTATTAGGATGAAATTGTTCCTTGTGAGGGTGGGGAGGCCCTGGCATAGGTTCCCAGAGAAGCTGTGGCTGCCCCTGGATCCCTGGAAGTGTCTAAGGCCAGGCTGGACAGGGCTTGGAGCAGCCTGGGACAGTGGAAGGTGTCCCTGCCCATGGAATGAGATGATCTTTGAGGTGACTTCCAGCCAAGGCCATTCTATGATTCTATAATTCTAAACAGTACTATAGAGAAGAGCTTTTACCTTATCTAATGTACATTCTGTTTCACAGGGCTTTATAGTGCATGAAAAGAGATGCAGATTTTGTTTCCAACTTAGTCATGTGTCCACCTGCAAGAATTAATTTTAGTGAGTCATTTGGCAAAGACTAATTGAGCTAATCTACATTATACAAGAGCAAAGACCTAATGGAGTCTAAGACGTGTTGTTGTGTATATTATCACATAAAACATCTTACACACAGATAATTCTTTAATGGGATTTAAATGTTCAGATTGTAGAGCCACTGGTTAAGGCTCAGCAAAGGCACTGCAGCATGCAAATCCCAGGAATAGCTGGTTTCACAACACAGTTCCACTAACAGGTTTTGCACAAGATTGATTGTGTGCCTTCCTTCTTCCAGGCAATATTACAAACCCAGTCCAAGCTCGGTGCAGTTAAGCTTTAATAGAGAAAGGTCCTGTTGAATGTAAATGGAGTCCACAGGTGAGATTCTAAGGTCTAACTGTACCTCTGCTGTTCCCAGCCAAGTTTATTATTTTATTGCACTTTCTATTGACTGCCATCATCCCCCTATTGCCTGGCTGTGTTCAGGGTGTGAGACAGTTCGGGAGGATCGATGGAGCCGTGGGGAATCTGTGGGGATCCCGGTGGGGAGCAGGAGGAATTGCCTAATGATCCCTACAAAAACACTTCGGTTCTGTTTTCCACTTAGAAATAAATGAATCATGGGACACGAGCAGACCGAGGTGCCTTCTGCAAGCTGACTTGTAGCACATTAGAAACATATCTTTGACAATTCATCATTTCACAAAGTGAAATAGACAGTTAAGGAATTTATTCTGAAGTCTGTGAATGGTTCCAAATAGCTCAGAAAGCACTGGGTGCTGTGCTCAGGGTTCTCCAGAAATACAACTCAGCTTGGAAACCCTCCTCTGGACAGCTTGTTCTGCTTTACCCTGCGTGGCTGTCACATGGATCACCAGGTATCACATCATCCAGCACTGCGGGTGGGCAGTGGATGTCACGGAATCTCATAAATGTTGAGGTTGGAAGGGACACGTGGAGATCATCATCTCCAGCCCAAGGTCACTTAGGTGCTAGATCACAGGTAAGATACTTAGCACACTGCTAGATACTTGAATAATTTTTTAAAAAGCTAGGATAAGTAAGTTGGAGGGGTTTAATGCTTAAATTAAGCATTATTTTTCACTTATAAGGCCTACCATGAGGCTAGGTAGTGTGAATAAGAATATATCCCATATTAATATTCCACAATGCTGTGGCTCATTCTTATGACAAAGATTTTAATGTGAACAGAAAAGAAATCCAATTAAATCATTGTTATAACAGTGCTTTAATTAAGTCAGGTCCTTTATTTAAGACTAAATGTCTGGCCTTTAGGATTTAATTTTTTAAAATATAAACCTGCAAGAATTTATCTAATTGTCAATCAGTTTTACACTTTCTGGATTTATTCTACATAAATGTAATTTAGATAAATGTTTCTGTGCCAAAAATTTAGTTGTTTGGGGTTTTTTTATTCTTGTTATGATGCAATATAAACATTTGAAGAAAGAATTTCTAAATCTGTTCTAACTGAATCAATGCTGTACCAAAACGTCCCAGTGAGGCTCTGACTACCCGTTCCTAAGCCGTGTACTGAGAGCATGTCCAGAAGAGATCAGGCTGCAAATGTCTCCATCCCAAATCCAGGAATCCTTGCACAGGAGCTGTCCAGAGCCTGCGTGGGTGCTCCCAACCCTCCAGCCTGAGCAGGGCTTTACTGAAGCTGTAGCTCGAGCTCACAGTCCGAATCCACTGTGGCAGGGAGCCTTGTAATGGTATTTTAGAGCCTCAGATGAGTTTATCCAAATGAAAGACTGAACATCCCCATGACCTGCTGCACTTGCACGCTTTGTTCCATTCACTGCTCTGCCCAGGTCAAGTCTCACCTCCTGGTTTAACAGAACTCACCCAGCAAGGGAGATGGTGCTCCACGGAGATGAGGCTGAGTGTCAGGCAGCACGACGAGCCTGAGCAGCAGAACAGAGCCTTTCAGCTCCAGTCTGGCTGCTATTAAAATCAAACCAAGGAATGAGAGGCTTTCATCGTCATTCAGCCCAGAGTACTGGCTTAAAATAGAATCTAATTTTGGCTGGTATCAACTATTTTAACATTAAAGGTTCTATTAATACCATTCAATAATATATGCCTTTTTAACATAGAACACATAGGTCAATTTTTGATTAAGATTAAAACTCCTCTATGAGAAATGACTTCATTCTGCCCCCTGATTAATAGAACAGTCTATTTTTCATATGTTTAAATAAATAAGTACGAGGGTGTATCAAAGAGGCGAGCCTAACTAGGCAGGCTATGAAAATACAGTACTCAGGGAAGTCCATCAAACTGAAGCTGCAATTCCTGCACTGTTGCTCCTGCACTTCTGTAGCAATACAGAAACAGTGGCACAGATCCTTCCCTGTGGAAGGAAACCTTGCTCTGTCAAGGCTTCCATTCACAGCTTTAACACCACGGCTACAACTTCTCCTTAGAAGAAAATTACCACCATGCAGCTCTGCATCTATCATTTCATGGTGTTCTTCCCATTTTTGATTCAGCATTTATGAGCTTGCTTTTAGCTACAAGTTTATTATTATCCATTTCTAGGAAGCCAACAAACTAGTAAATTATGCATTTGAAAGCCCTGCTGGCTGACATTTTTAAAGTTCATTGGATTTTTTTTTTTTTTCTTCTGCAGAGTAGAAATTTGTAGCAAACACTCAAGATCTGATAACTGATTCCCATTTAGATGTCATTGAGACATAAGTGCAATGTATTTTCATTAATATTTCATCGTGTAAGTGTTCCTTGCTCTGACATTGCCATCTTGTAGTTATTTGTCCCCCATCTAAAGAGCAACTTGTAATCAGATGGGGATATTGGACTTCATTATCTGTCACCACACATTCTTAGCACAGAGAATGTTATTAAGTTATAATTGCCTCTGTTTTTCCCTTACGGGAAGATGAAGAACAATAGACAACAATATATGGACTCATTAAGGAACAAAAAAAACCAGGTTGACGACGGGTATAAAACTGTCAAACACATCAAGGTTCCGGATTCAAAACTTTTATTTCCACTTGTGGTGGTTTTTTATAGCCTGGTGGGCCCAGGACGTTTAAGGAACTCATGGAAGATGGGCTCCTGAGTGAGCAGCTGCGTGGTGCTGGCTGGGCTGAAACCACGACACCACTGAACACAGCCCATCTTTAACTAACAAATGAAGACCAGCTGCATTTTGAAGGTAGCACAACATTTTGAGATTCATTTGTGATTTTATATCAAAATACTGTGTTTTTTGTAACCAAATGTGACAACAGAAGACGCACGTTAATTGAACAGCCACAAGTAAATGTCTTTTAAAATAAAATCTAAAAATCCTTGCTTTTTCTTTGAAATTGATGTCAGTCTAACAAATAGAAAATAAATGGCAGTACCAGGTATTTCGAGTGAGATTTCTTCAATATGTTATGTAAGAAATTATTTAAACAACAGGTCCCTGAACTGTTGCAATAATTAGAAGTATAACTTGTGGGTGCAGATGTACATTTTCCCCATCCTCCATAAGATGAAGTTCTCATCTGTGTTACATCAGGGTAAATTACATAATCCAGAGTTAAATGAGAAAGAAGAATCTCACTTTAAATAACTGAAATGGAAAGTAATACTTAAGGTTTCCCAGTAAAAAGTTTCTGATTATCTACCATTAAGAATTTTATAGGCAAAGAAAGGGAACCTGTCACACTTCATCATAGCTGCGGCTGACTCTGTCTATTAAAGTTCCCAGCAAAGCAGCAATTTGGTAGCAGTTAAAGGAGATTTTGAAGCTCAGTAACAGACACTGCACATCTTCCATGTTTTCCATTTCAATATTCAGGGTGATCTAAAGATGCTGCTGCTGCAGGAGCTGAGGGGGAGCCCAGGTGAGCATCCAGCAGCAGCCTCCCATCGTGAGCAGTGCAGGGCCCAGTGGGTTTCCAGGGCCAAACTGGGTCCATATCCTGTCTCTCATTCTCCTTCCCCCACCAACTCAGGTTGCTCCCTCTGTGGAGAGGAAGAAGATGTCATAAAACAAGTTATATTGATGCTTTGCCGTCAGGAAATTTTAAATTTGCCATACAGATCCTGCACAGTTCCTGTATGGCTTCCTTAAGTCTTCAGAGAGGTACCCAGCCCCTAAATATATTGTATTATATTTCCACTTTATAGTGTGCTATAGATTTTTTGTATTAGCAATAACTAACTGCATTGTGAAAGTTATTGAGGGAACAGCTGCAGAATTTGAATCCTGTGTGGGAATGAATTGGTGCTTCTGGCACAGGGGAAGGAATAAAAAGTGTTTGGGGCCTCAGGGAAGTTTCTGTGAAAGAGCAACACTAAAATAATTTCAGTTGTTACCTTTAGGTTTCAGTCCCAAGCCCAAGCTTTGCTCCTCTGAAGTAATGCTCCACATTGTCTGCAGGCTCCAACTGCTCCTTCTCCGAGGCTATATTTGCTCTGTTCTGATTTTCCCACCCCCCCAAGGATCTGTACTAGATACTGCACAAAGAGCTGGTGAGGTTTGGGCTGGATGGCCCCTGGTAGAACACACTTAATCAGCCACGGACAGGAAACATCATGTCAAGCATCTCCTTCTCGTTTGTTCTTATCACCACGGCAGGATCGTCCCCACTGAGGCTCATGTGACAAATGCCCACAAATACCTGTAAGGTAAAAAACAATCTGTGATAAGCAGAGACACAAAACCAGTGGTTGGGCCACGGTGGGGATGCCAGAAGCAAATGCAATAAAAAATTTACTGTATTTCGTAGAAAGCAAATGGTGTTCAGCCGTAATCATCAGGAAGGCTGATATCACATTCACCAGTTTAAATCACAAGCCACCCCCCTGAAACCAATGGCATGATCAATAGTGAAGCAGAGGCAGCAAGAAGGAAATAATGATTACATCCACACAGGCTGAAACTGAGATTTGCCCCTGTGCACAGCATCTTCATTCTGCTACCACATATCGAAAAAAGAAATATCCACCAGTAGTCAGAATGTTTTGTTCTGTCACCGATAACCCACACCCACAATTACAGTCCAGCCTGTGCCCACGGTCAGTGGATTGCATTCATGGGTAATATTGGTGTGTAAAATCACTTGTACGTGTAAGATATGTAAGGATGAAAAATCATCTTTCTTAAGAGATCTTATACAACTGTGTAAATAATATTACAAATATGAATCCAATTAAAAATTATTTAAAGCAATTCTTACAATGAAAACCTTTGATGGGTACTTCTGAGTACGTTGCCTTTACTATATCTCAGTTCTTCCTTTTCCTTTTAAAAGATCTTTATTCTGATAGGAACATCAGAAAGGACCTGAGACCCCAGGTTTTATCATTTTCTGCATGCTGCAGAAATGCCCATCCAGTGTTTCTCAGAAGGTGCAGAGTCCTTTAGATGCTGATTGTACAGCAGGTGGGTAATGGTGTTGTGCCCCTTATTGGTACCATTCACTCTTTTGTCAAGTTCTGTTCAGAAAAGAAGCAAGCAGATCCGAGTTACCGCTTTGAACCATTTCTAATATCGGTGATCAGACATTTTAGATAACCTTTTCTTCTCTTTGAGAAGGGACACAATAATCATTGGTTCCGCTGGAGCTGAGCCACCTTCATAATTATAAGACAAAACATCACAAAGCAATTGGCATTTCAGTGTAGCAAAATCCCAATTCTGGCATTCTGGAATGTTTCCTCGGAAATTGGATACAATACTGCTGGGATCGGTTTATTAAATTTGTCCCACATAGACTCTGACCTTTCAAAACACAGAAAAGATCACGTGGCAAATCACTCTCAGGAGTGACTTTTATTTTGGCTCTGACCTCTCCCTCTGACCTTGGGAGAAATGCTTTATGCAGAGACAGCTGAACAGCTCTCTTTCTTTTATTCTTTGAAATGGGAGAAACAATCATTTTTGAATATTCATACAGTTCTCTTTAAATATATATGCAGAGCAGACTATTGCATGAGACTTCTATAATCCTTGATCATTTACCATACAGGTCAGTGGAAAACATCCATAATTTAGATCCAATTTCCATCTTTGCAAGCCCAGAGAACACAACTTCTGACACTGACTTGTATTAAAAAAAAGGTAGAATATGAGATGCTATTGTTCATTTATAGAGCAGCAATTATGCATGGAACTATTTCACTGGAATTCTACATTTATAACTTCTGCTTTCCTTCCCTTTAAATGCATTGATTTTATCAAGTATTACAAATGGACCCGGCACACTGCAGTGGTTAGGGCTGTACAGTTACTTGTGTAGCTTGTTTTGGATTCCTTGTAATGGTTAAATTTTAATTATTGCAGCTGGAATTACCTTCCAGAAATCTCTTCAAAAGTCTGGGCTGAGCTGTTTCCAGCGAAGAACAAGGAAATAATAACACTGAGCTGATTATATGCAAGGTTTTCCCTCGGCCCTTGATTTGAAACAGAACTGAAAAGTTGATGGGATGAATTTTAGTGCGGTGAAGAGATTCCTGAATTTGTCCTTATGAGAAGACATTCACATTTTACATGGGTAAACCTTTGAAAATCACCAATTGTACAATTGCAAATCTTTCCTTTGGAGTTTCCTGGTAACATTTCAAGCTCTGTCTATGCTGAGCAGGAGCCAGAAGCCATCACACTCACAGGCCCATGAGACATGCAAGGCAGAAGATAAATAGATTCACACCTATACCAAGGGAATAATGTATGCATCTTCATTTTCTCACAACGATGTTAGAAAATCAAGTGTATTAATAAATAATATCAACAGGAAAAAGTAAGCCCTAGAAAGAATAAGAAAGCATACTGCTCGTTTTGGTGCAAGAACTGAAAAGAAGTTGTAAAATCACAAGACAGAGACAAAAAAATACAATTTATTCCAGGTATCAGAAGGCACCAGCAAAAGAAATCACTGACAAATTAAACACAGGTCTTAATCAAAATTCTTGTATTACTTTGTCATCCTGAGAGACATAAGTTTTTCTCACATGAGCAAAATTTTCTGAAGATGTGTTTGAGACATTGTCCACTGAAGACCCAGAAAAGTGAGAAATATCAACACATCTGCTGAAAAATGTATGCTTGGCTCGTCCTCGTAGAAACCTCTTGCCTCTGCTAAGGTGGACATGAACAGAATTCAGCCATGAGAAAAGAACTGGAAGGGAGCCGCTCAAGGGTGAAGATCAGTGAAATCCAGCTATTTTTATCATGTCTGGGGCTTTGCCACCCAAATTTATGGAGGACTTTGGGTCCCACCATCCATCATAGACAAATGCTGCAAAGACAGAAGATGGAATTGTTCTGTTCTGGAAAAGCAGACAGTCCAGCACGGCACATGAATTTTTTCCCTAGCATACAGCTATTTTTGCATTTTTTTCCCTTTCATTATAATGATAATAATCTATAGCTCCTTATCCCCCTGTCTTCAAACCTGATTTTTGAAGGCTCCTTAACATGGCATTGTTACACAGACACATAGACTCAGTTTTCTTTCAGTGCAGCTGTGCCAGCCAAAACACAAATCACAGGCATGCCAGAAGCCCACAAATAATCTCATTAATACATGTGAGTGTTCTCCTGTGCCTTTCTGTACATCTGTGCTTCAGCCCAGATCAGACATTGCCTAGCAATGCCGCGAGGGTCAGATTTTATTTATCCTTACCAAAATTGTCATGCTGAGAACAGCACAGGCTGCAGACTCATCCAGGCATTCATATCTGATTCCTGAGTTGCTGGTCATGAGGAATCACAATAGACATTTGTTTGATGGATAAATCCAAATATATTGGGAAAAGGCACACTGTGAGCACGTTTCATTTGACTGTTTCCATCATAGTCGGTGCCTTTTAATTAGGGGATGCCTGAACAAACACAGCAATGTTTGCTGGAGCTGATAGAAAAGATGGCTCTACCTAAAGTACAATACTGCATCAAGAAATATTAGTGAAAAGCAAACATCCCAGCCTCTCTCTGGCCCTGCACTCAGCTGGAAGATGGAATTATGACAGCCACAATCTCTGCTTCAAGGAGAGAAGGAGAACAGGAGTGAGATCTCCTGAGCCCACACAGCTCAGCTGCTGCTGCTGCCTTTGCTGATGTGGTCTCCACAGTTTAGTTCAGCCTTGGCTCCAACCCACCTACATGCAAGGCTGCACTCCTGACATGGGAGAAATGTCCTACTAAATACTGTGCTGATTGAAATTCCTAACTGGTCCTAGGCAGAAATTACAGGTAAGTACATCCTTCAAAACTGAACCTGAAACAGACACAGCAAGGTGAGAAAAGATGGGAGAGTGGTGGACCTCTTGGACTTTGAACACTGTGGTATAAGCTGGCTTTAAATCAAGATATCTCGTCAGATGATGCTCATTTTTCTAAGCCTTCCCCTCTCTAGGCTGTTGGATTTGCACTTTACTTTCTATTATTACTTTTTTAGTAGGAAAACTTAAACCCTGTTGAGAAGAGCTTATTTAGGTTGAGCTGTCGCCTTTAGCTTCAGAACATTAAGTCCTGACAAATGCTTCTTTTGAAGTCTGACACCTGTTTGTTTGGCATTTCCCACTTTCAGGAACTCACTAGACTATAATAATACTCAGCTCAGCAGAAGTAAAGAGAATGAATTAAAGCAGAAATGCTTTCAGACGTGAAAGAGCAGTACAAAAGAACATCCCTTTGCTCAGGGTTCCTCAGTAGTTTCGAGAGGACCTCAGGAGAGCTCAGCTCCAAGCTGTATGTTTTTTTTTTTTTCTGTAATGGGATTCTAATGCCCCTGAAACAACCCAGAGCACCAGCCCTGGAGACCAGAAAATTCTGTCTTAAAACAGCTACAAAACAGCAGGAGAAACCGAGTTTCTTTGCAGACTCTTTTAGAAGTACAGGGAAATATCCTTATTATCAGACCAAATATCAGGTATCTGCTCCTTTTGTAACTGAAATGTTGGAGGAAAATGGTTCATAAATACTCAGAGATGGGACTCTGTTAGATTTTCTTTTACATTTGGCTTCATGAGGATTTTGATGGTAAGTTCCTTCAAATAATGATTTATCATTTTGGGGGGAGTCTGCTTTTAGAAGAGACCTTGGAGCCCACTTAAATCAATGAAGGAAACTCTCATGAACTCTCCCTAAGCTTAGAGCAGACCCACAGGGCAAGACCCAAAATTTATTTACCCCTGCCGTGTACTTAGGCACCACACCTATGGTTTTCATTTTCTTCACCAGAGTTTCAGGTCAGAATTTGCAACTGGAACTGAGTAATATGGTCATTAGGAACTGGGTGCTTGAATTAATTCCTTCAAAAAATCTACCTCCTCTGGATATTTCGAAAGTTGCTTTTAATCTTACAAAATGGATTCTATATAGACAAGATTTTTTCTGTGGCCAACAACACTTTCAGTCTCTTTCTGTGAAAGATTCACCATGATGGAATATATATTCAATCGTGTCCTGAAAACTGTAAGACCTTTAAACAAAACCTGCTAGATTTATTTCATTAAAGAGATGATAAAAAAATCCTTTCAAAGCTAGATTACAGGGAGCACTGCAATGGTTCTTAAATTCTATACCAAAAAAAGTGGCTAAAATGTATCAAATCTATTTAGAATAGTTTCACACCACAGCAAACTATCTAATCAAACAGACTATCCTTCAGGAGTGTATTTTTTCAGCAATTTTAAGCAGTGCTTATACCCACTGGGGATTCTGTTGGCAGGGCTGTGTCCTTTTTAAGAGCACTCAGCACATTCTTTATAACAGTGGTTTCATCTTTTCCCAGATTTTCTAATCTGAAATATCCCATACAAGGCTGTGCCTCAGAATGACATTTTGGTGAAAAATCATCTCCAACACTTCAGGCGATTCCGTAAATAAGATTAAAGAGCAAATGAATTTATGAAAAAGACGTACAAGTACTCAGAGGTGCAGAGCTGGGCTCCCCAGCTGGCTGTTTCAGAGGCAGCTCAGAGAAAACACAACTCCTCGTGGCAAGAGCTGCTCACACAGCCTTTGCATGGCAGATCCTTTAGTTACACATCGTTAATCAGCCAGGTTGTGCAGAAGGAAATGAGAAATAACCCTTTTCCCTGTGCAGCTTTATCACAGCAGCCCCTGTGGCTGATGGAGGATGGGACCACGCCCTGCCCCGTGGCCTTGCTGCACCCACAGTGGGGTCTCTGCTCTGCCTGGGTGCAAAACTGAGTGGGGTTCCTCCCTGGGTGCACAGCTGGGTGGATTTTCACTCATGGCACCCCAAACACATCCCCTGAGAGCCTGTCGGTGGCTCAGGGGGCTCCACGTGACAGATTTCCATCTGAAGACTCCCACTCCACCACCTTTGAACAGGAACTTGCCAGCCCTCAGTTTTCATGCCCGTGTATTTATACACATGGAAAGGTCACTGTTATTTGTGTGGGTAGATGTGAAAAGTAGTTTTTTGTGGTTGGTAGCGAGCAAATTAAAAAAAGCTAGTGATTAGAATATTATACAAACACATACACAGACATATACACTCAGTGTACACATTTATAAGCTAAATATCAGATCTTCTAAACTATAGATGTGTGAAAGCTTTAGATAAGTAAAATATTTTATTATCTACCTGCAAACTACGACCTGTTGCAACTGCATTGCTGCAGGCAGGGCTGTAAGGCAAATTTCATTATACAAGTGGGTGCTTCACCTTTTATTTAACATTGGCAGGTTTTAACTGGTGGGCTTAGATTTACATTGCTGGACAAAGGACTTAAAGCAAATTACATCTCTTAATTAACTGAATGATCCATAACGCATTTCATGCCTGAACAAATATAATTGAAACAATTGAAATCATATTAGCAACACAGAAAATAATCAAACTACTGGCTTAGCTCTTGGTAAACACTGGTCACTTTTCTGATATTGCAACGAAAATGAAACACCAGCAATGCTGTAAAGCATTAACGTCAGTGTTGGTGGATTTACAGCCCAAAGTGCTATTCTGTTTTCAGCTCTGTAATTTCCTAGAAGAGAGGCCCCAAATCATACTCAAAGCAAACAGCAATCATAACTAAGAGAGACATTTCTCATCCTCCAGCTCTTACCAGAAGACTTTGGAATACAAAATTAGTAATCAAACATTAATCTTTTCTAGAGAAAAAAATAATCATGACTAAAAAAAGAGAATCCAAACACAAATGAGTAATTATGTTATTATTCAAAGGATAAACTAATGAAATGTGGACTGAAGAACTGCCATCCCTCTGTCAGAGTCTGGGTATGTAAAACATCCTTTCCTTAGCAGAAGGTTTTGGTACCCACACACTTATCTCTTTGGATATCCATAGAGGTGTACCTGAGGCCTGGATCCTGTTTGGGATCCCCAGGCAGCATGGCAGGCTGGGGAGGAGACATGCATCCAGTAAGGTTTGGAAACTGTCTGAGCATGAAGCAGCTGCAACCATAAAGTGCTGGACAAGGAGAGGGAGGAGCAGAGCTGAGCACGGCTGGAGCCAGGAGCACGCCCTGACACAGGCACAGGTTCAGGTTCACACTCACGGCTGAAGGCAGTGGGTTGCTCACAGAATCCCAGAATGGTTTGGGTCAGAAGGGACCTTAAGGATCATCTCATTCCACGCCCTGCCATGGGCAGGGACACCTCCCACCATCCCAGGCTGCTCCAAGCCCCGTCCAACCTGGCCTTGGACACTGCCAGCAATGGGGCAGCCACAGCTTCTCTGGGCACCCTGTGCCTCATAGGGAGGAATTTCTACTTAATAGCTATTGTAAACCTGCCCACTGTCAGCCTAAGGTCATTTCCCCCATCCTGTCACCCCATCCCTTGTCCCAAGTCTCTTTCCAGATCTCCTGGATCCCCTTTAGGCCCTGGAAGGTGCTCTAAAGTCTCCCCAGAGCCCTCTCTTCTCCAAGCTGTCATCACAACTTTGCCTCGACTGTGCCGGGCTGGCTCTGGGCTCAGGCCCTGCAGAGCTCCTGGGGCTCCCAGCAAGGAGCTGCTGTTCGGGCACCCAGTGACTCCTGCAGTCCCTCAGCTGGAGCTGGAGCTGCTGTTTGGGCACCCAGTGACTCCTGCAGTCCCTCAGCTGGAGCCGGAGCTGCTGTTCGGGCACCCAGTGACTCCTGCAGTCCCTCAGCTGGAGCTGGAGCTGCTGTTTGGGCACCCAGTGACTCCTGCAGTCCCTCAGCTGGAGCTGGAGCTGCTGTTTGGGGTGAGAAGCTGCTTAGCTGTGTCTGGCTGTTGTGGGAAGCACCAGCTTCCGCTGAATTCCTGAGGTGACTGAAAATACCATCATTTGCCTAATGGTTTGGGAACGACTTGGAAGTGCTTCCTGTGGAAGAGAAGAGGCACGGGGCATCGGGATAAAAGGCCTTTCCCCAGCGCCTGGGAAGGCTGCAGGTGGACAGATGGCTGAGAGGGACGTCAGGGCTGCAGCTGGAGCTTGGTGACCCTCGAAGGTGCAGGAGGAGACGGAACAACACAAGCTCGAGGCAAAGGCCTCGAGGCACAGAATAAGATGAGGCGGAAAGCAGAGAAGGACAGCTGGGAGATAAGAGAGCATTTGTGGGTGATAGTTACCACAAAGAGCCATATCAGCTAGGGGGGAGTGGGATGCATTTTAAAACAAATATTTTGGCAGCTGACACTATCTGTGAGGGCTAATGGACAAAGCAGAAGGGGACTCAAATAGTAGCAATGCTTTTATCTCCTGTGACAAGGTTCTTTGAAGATTTTTTATAGATAAACATGTCATTTCTGATTTTTTTTGTATGTTATTTTTCAAGAATTTAAGTCTACACAACACCTAAATAGGCTACAGTTCATATGTATTATTCATGTTTAGTTTTATATATCATTACTTCAGTGTACACGAGTTGTACAACCAGTATTAACTTTGCAGAGGACATTCTGAACTGATAGCAGGGCTGCACACAAACTCAGCAATAAATCCATTTTGCATTAGAGAAGGTTTCAAATATTTCACTTGCTAAAAACCATTCTATTAGCGAATGAGGATTATCACAATATATCCAAAGGGAAATGTAAAAAAATATATTGTGTGAAACTATTTGTGAAATCTAAATCAACGTCATCTATAAGAAAGCACAGAAGTTCAAATCAATTGATCCAAAGGTAGCTGAAAATCAGTGTCATACTCTGCCTATCAGGATCATTCTGCTGATTTTTAGTTCTATTGCAGCATTTCGATGACATATAACTAGAGCTGAGTACTTTGTAATGAATAATTTATTTCACCAATTTTTCCTCTTTTTTTTTTTTTT